>JAQGBW010002149.1:0-21198 GCA_034698625.1 Julus scanicus
CCACACCGTAAAGTTTCAAAAACATGTTTTCGAAAACTCTGCTTTTGCTTTTGGTGCGGTGTAAACGCACCTTTAGACTTTGAAAAGTGCGATGATATTAACCAAAGTTGGTATTTTTAAAAAAGAAAATAATTGTTTAATGCTCTTTTTAAAAGCACTCAAAACAATTTTTTGATCCAAAAAGTTAGCGAAACATAACTTCAACTCGTTTTGATGTATGTTGAATTTGATAGCCAATAAAGCATCCATTGCATCACCATGCGTTGAGCCATAGCCTATCAAAATCCACCATTTCACCAGATAGTCGATGCACGGTTATCCTAAATCTACTATGTTAGAGTTGCGTGTATGCAACCTATACATGTATAGCTGCCATTTCAACCCTTAAATGAAGAAGCAGACATGGTTTATTGTCCCTAAAAACGCAGTGAAAGTGATAGGGGTTTTAAAGATTGTTTCATAACTATAAAGTGTGCCTCTTCCCCAGAAATGTGGCGTACGTTTATGAACCCACTTAAAAATCATTAGAGTTCAATTAAGAGAAGGCTGGCATAATCTTACAAATTGCCAAAATAATGAATGGCTTTTATGGAACATTGAAGAAGCTATAATAATGTTAATGGGAAATGATAGCGCTTCCCAGCAGCCCACAATAAAGATGAGACCCCACTGGGATACACGTAGCAAAAGTCCTCCAGTCAAATCTGACAGTTTTATGCATTCGTGAACGTCATAAACTTCGGCTACAGAGATCATTTTAAACCTATTTTCCAGTATCTTCACGGATTTGTTATGACTTAAACAGTTCTTGCCTATCTCTATATCTCTCTCTACGTGCAATCTGCTACATGCATTTTGCACTCTGTGCCCGATTTATATAAATATATGAGGTAATTCTATATTTAAATATATACATCCGTGTGTGTATGCAACATGCATTTAGATTTGGCATCCTATGGATAAAGTGTACTTGAAGAAGTAGTTCTCTTATTCAGATTACCCTCCCTCTCATTTTTCTTAGTGTCATTTCTAATTACGCATAAGTGCTTCCATAAATGAGGTCGTTCAAAATATACATCTATACACATATGTATTAATAATACAATACGTAGAAATGCATGAGCTGAAAATGTATTGGGAGAGGGATGTTTGTTGCATTTTAGCAGTGCCTACTATTTTTGATCATATGGTCAATACTACTTCGTATACGAAGTAGTACAAAAGCGATTTGCATGATTTTAGCATATTAAAAGTATACCCTGTTTAATAATGCATGGCGTAGATAGACGTTTATAAGAGGACATGATGTTGGATTTCTCAAGTATAGTAGTAATACATTATTTAATTGTTTCTACACGTTTTGATTATTCGGTATCTCTTTATCTTGGCTTAATTGCTTCACGAAACACTTATCCATGACATTGACCTTCTGTTTTTATACATAAAACAGTTTTATCTAGTATGTTTTCGATAGGTGTTTAATATGCAAGTTTTGTTTGCCTCGCCTGTATCAAACTTTTCGCATTTGCATCGTTGCGAGCCATTTTAATGGTTTGTTTTGATTAGATTTTGTGTCTCTAAGAAAACTCACACCTGCTTGCATCCAAAGGAATGCGCACTTGTAAATAATTCTACAAATATCCCAATTGTTATTTGGACAAACCAATAAAATTTATTGGTTTCAACTGTTTTCTATGGTTCCTGTATTGACTGAACCATATATAGGATCAATTGACAGGACCATACAGGAACCATAGAAAACTGTTAAAACCAAGAAAAACAATAGAAATTTTATATTGATACCAATACAAAATTTTATATTGATACCAATTGAAATTTTATATTGATACCAATAGAAAACAATGTTCCAAATAACAATAGAAATCTCTATTGTTTTTTTCACCAGGGATATGAGATGGAAACTTTGTAATTCTTAGTATTAAACACAAATGACTTATCTTTAATTAATCATCCTTGGTATATGCTTGATATTCCAAGTGTCTCATAATTATACTGATACTTATTACATTAACTTGATGTCGTTAATTAGGAGTATACAAAGCTGCACTAATGATTTTGTGTAACCACTGCTAATTACTTATCTTATAATTTCAAAGACTGGCGGGACTCAGTTTTCTTAATTTTCAATTAGTTAAGAGCCAAAAGTTGAGTGTATAGAAATCCAGGAGAATAATAAAAACTAGTAATGGTATTATTCAAGACAAAATTTCGGTTTGTACGCGTAGTCATTCGTTAATTTTTGACATGACATACATCACTTAAAATATAATGCATATAACACGTGCACTATAATTTGAATGAGGTTTATGCAATTATGTTAAACATGAACAACATGCATAAGCGATAAAATAATGAAATTTTTGTGTGACAGCCGGCATATGTTGTTTTCTACCAACACGTGTATAGACATTTGCGTGCATGCGTAATTAGTTTTTTTTTTATTCCTCCGGAAATGAACTCCTCTAATTTTAATGCATATATCGACTGTGTAGACATGGGTGTACTTAAAACTTTCTGAACAACAACAATCGACTAAAGCTCGCAATTATTTTTTTCTCTCGCCTGTGAGCGTTCATTGTGCTAATCACGATGCGTTACACTCTTCTTATAATGCGTTTGTTGTTGCACCAAATTGCCATAAGAGGCGTTTGAGGAGTTGGAAGATGTGTATACGTACTATAGACATCGTGCCATCTAATACTTCACCTAAAACGTTATTTTTATGTTGGAGCAGGTGAATCCTTTCTCAAGCAGGTGTGTGCCTCAACGAATTAAGGAGAAAAAACGACTCTGGTTACTTACATGCAGGGCCTCAGTACGACCATGTGGATAATAATTAATGCGTGTACTGGGTTCGGGTTATAAAGAATATTACACGTTGGATGATGACTATTATGGAGTGGTCAGAGAACATCCTTCCGAGCTATATGCTCTGTAATAAATAAAAACATCAATATGATTTGCAACCACACTTTGGGATCATTGCTGCATGGCTCAAACCTCGCTTTCTATAGGGCTGGCGTGCTTTGTTATTTAAGGGTGATCAGACGAAAAGTGTTCAAAAACACTTTTTAGTGAAAACCTTAAGAAAAAAAAAAAAAAAACTTAAAACTTTCGAAGTTCATTAATTCATTTTTAAAATGAGGATTATTAATATTCGTTATATTAAACAACTGGATGATGACATCAAAGGTATGATAAACTTCATAAGAGCAGGTTAACTGTTTTTTCTAATCTCCTTTCTCAACTCTTAAACAACAAACACTTTAATCAGAAATAACACTGTAAGACAGGAATGATCCACTCTCTAAATTGGGACACGTTGAAGTCCAGTCGTGAAAAGTTATCTCTGGGGTTATGCAAACGTTTCCCGTATATTAAAAGACTATGACGACCACTATAGACTATAATCACTCAAATCCTTTGACCAAATTTCGTGCCAAGATCGCATTTTTTTTAATGCGATGATGGAATAGCCTACCTGGCGATTCTCCTGATTTAGTAAAAATTCAATCTAACAATGCTGTCTAAGTCGCTAATGACGTATGGAAATGGATACCGAGTTGAATTGAAATTGAATTGAATCTATGAGCGTCCAAAAAGGATCAGTTTGTAAATGTTGTGTGTATATTGCGTATATTTATCATCAGGGAGTTCACAAAGTCAATAAAAATATTGACCTGTAATGGTTTCATGTCTGCCCATTTTATTTAGAGCATATTGTTTTTTAAAATTCAGTTTTAATTTCATAAGTAGTGGATGTCGATAGTTATAACCATCATGAGTATAAGCCACATAAACAAGTAAAGGAGTACACTCCATATATTTTTTTTTTTTAAGAGCGCGGTCATGAAACCAAACAACTTTGTGAATCACTTGTCTAAAGTTTTGCACTTGTTTAAATTACACGCATGGCGAACATTGACAATTACACGCATTTCCTCTGACGCACGTACTTGATTATATACGTTTGCATTGGGACAACAAAAATCCAGTACCGCCGGTGTAACTAAAAGAGGAAAAAAATCAATTGCGTAGTCTATTTCAATTAAAACCCCGGAGTTTTTAAAAGGCAGCAAAAGCATATGGAAAGAAAGGATGTGCCATTCAATTCTCACGCACCATATCCCCAGCGAAATAGCCTTATGCATTTATTATGACCCCGCAACGCACTACCACCTTTTGTTTACCCACACCGATGCCCCCACCCCCACACTCCTCCCTATCTTATATAAAATATGTCATAGGCAGCCACGTGCTGCATCACACACATGATTGCCTGCGGTTCAAGCATGATTTCCCTCTCTCTCTTTTCGCCGTAGTGCCTCGATCGTCGCTGCTGTAGCTCGCAGCATTTTATTTCGTCCTGCTTCTACTTTCCTAGGAAGGCCTATCTAGAATAGCTGCTTATGCATAGGCGCGGGAAATAGCGCTACTTTGCAGTCATGGCACGTGGGCTGCTACTCGAATGCTACTGCTGCTGGACATTAGTCATTTCGGCCATTCTTCATCGATGTCAGTTAACATCTGGTTAAGGATTTGTCAGCGCCTTTAAACCGAACTGGAATACTCTTAAAAAAAATCACAACGAAATACTTCGGGTTTTGGGGTGTCTATCATTTGACAGTTGGTCCAAACGTCTATAAAGTGCTTCATCAGAGAGTAACGCCAACTTATATGTATTGACTGCTCAAACTTGGTGCCACAATGCCCTACAAAGCTCACAATTTCCATATGTACCTCGTCACGGTGAGTGAACTTTTACCAATGGTATAGTTTGTCCTGTCAACGTTAAATCCAGTTTCCAGTTTCTTTCTAAAATGTTTTATGCTTTAAATAAACTATTTTAATTTTGTTGTCTCCTGAGAGATGGCAATCACTGCAAACAACTGTGTTATACTGGGTAGCGATTGTCAACTTCCGCCATGCTGTCTGTTGACATTATTCATCGTAAATTGAGTGGAAAGGAATTCTTAAAAATGTTTTAAACAACGACATTGACCCGTTTGACATGGCCATTCTGTTTTTACGACTGTTATTCTCTTATGCTCGTAGATTTACAAATCTGATAAACTTTTATATCATGGATGTATGAGTGTATAATGCAACTTTTTCCGTTCAGTTTTATTCACATTCGATTTAATCATTTCATGCTAAAAGCGTCTAATAATGTATAGTTTATATGAATTTTCATAATTAATCACCATATTTGTAATTATCTATCTTCATAGTTTTCACGCCGAAAACTAGTTTTAACACCCAAAAATAAAGTGTGGCTCTGTGTAAAATACAGTATATCAAAGACTCCTAAAATCAATACTATTGGAATACTTCACTTAAATTCTGATTATATGAGATACGCTTGGTGCTGCAAGAAGACACATCACCGTTTCCATTTTGCTAAATGCTATTTCCGTAGGGACAAGAGCGCCACCTGACAGCGGATATGCAAAAAAATGTAAAATTTTGGCCATGGTAAACTTTTGTCTGGAGTTTCATCTCCTTCAACCAATGGAAGAATTATCCTGGTGAAAAAAAAACAAAAGAAACCAGTATAGATTTCTATTGGTGTCTATGGTTATTTGAACACTTTATTGGTTTTTATTGTTTTCTATGGTTCCTGTATTAACTTCTATTAGCTTCTATGGTTTAGCTGTATTGACTGAACAATAGAATACAATAGAAAACAATTAAAACCAATAAAACCAATAGAAATTTTCTATTGATACCAATAGAAAACAACGTTCCAAATAACAACAGAAAACAATAGAAATCTCTATTGTTTTTTTCACCAGGGTGTAACATCTCGTATCATATTAGAAATTCATAATATCTTGGGAGAAATTGTGTAAAATATAGAATGAAATCTCGAGGGAATTCATGCGGGATAAGTAGCTCTACGTTGGTGAAAATCGAAATGTCCATTACGTTTTCATGTGTCGTTAAGGTTGCTTTGAACAAGTTTCTAGACATTGTCCAAAATTTTTTCGAGGAATGTTATGGTTTTCTGCACTGCACACCTCACATATTTTGTATCAAATTTCAAGTGACACATGCACGTGGCTCAACCTGCAGCCGTGTGTAAACTAATTGTACCGGCTAATTGAATTGTACGGCTGTGAATCGGCTTTTCTGCCCAACCTAACGGCTGTGAATTCCCTCGAGATTTCATTCTATATTTTACACAATTTCTCCCAAGATATTATGAATTTCTAATATGATACGAGATGTTATATAAACCAACGAAATTTTTCCCATATTTCACCAGACTGAAGTTTGGTATCTTGAAATCAAACATTCTAAAGTTTTTATCAAGGCATTCCTTAATATATTTCATCAAGTATCTATCAAGATTTCATACATTTCTGATATACCACACTCGATTTTATTAAACTGATGATGTTCCATTTACGTTATGGTATAAAGACAATTCTAAAGAATGCACGCTACAGATGGATTCCAAAAAATACAAATTTAAAACCTTGAATGAAATGCGGAATAAGTAGCTCTACGTTGGTGAAAATCGAAATGTCCATTACGTTTTCATGTGTCGTTAAGGTTGCTTTGAATAAGTTTCTAGACATTGTCCAAAATTTTTTCGAGGAATGTTATGGTTTTCTGCACTGCACACCTCACATGCATTCCTCTTCTATCCTTCTTCCCCATAGTTCATTTTGTCCTTTATCCATTTTAAACCCCACGTCTCCCTCTAACTTATCCCCCATCTTCATATGTATAGGGTGGTTTAAACTGCACTCTGCATAATACAGGCGAGTGACGAGAATGTCTGGAATTTCTATTTCTTATTTGGCACAGTTCAATTTTTAATAGGATTCATTCATGATTTCTTTAGAGCCCATAATGACTGATTAGCATATTGAATGCGGTATTTTATAGCTTACGTTATCTGTTCGGTGCCTTACGTGCGTTTGCAAACATCTCCGAATAAAAATAAACTTCCACCCTCTGAAGACGTGCTAGACCCCATAACGGGTACCGATTTTCATATCCCCTACCGATGCCTGCTTCTTATACCTGATATTGACGCCATTTGGGAAGTTATGATGTATATGGCATCAGCAGGGAAGATGTTTGAAGAGCTGGAAAAAAAATAGAAAAGTGTAAATCCAGAAAGTTTATTTTTATGCCTTTTCATAGCTCCCAAAAGGTGCGAACGGAATATGAAAGGATTCTTAAAGAAATAAAAAGTTGGGATAAAAAAACATGGGAGAAGTAGCACAGATGAAAATTGGCGTTTTTGGATAAGAAAAGCCCTGGGTACTTCTTTGAGATCTTACGTGTGATGAATTTGTAGTGTTTTGTCCTGAAGGTCAAGAACAATGTTGACATTGCATGGGTCCGATTCAGCCCCAGTGTTTATATGAACAATTTCGTTAAAGGGCTTTACTAGGACATATGCTGTGTATATTTGATGGATAAATAGCTAGTAAACCATTGAAAATTTACTAACTTTCATATTTAGTTATAAGTGTTGATGTACTCGAAATAGTTTAGCAGTAATTGCAGTTTTTCCTTCCCCCCCACAAGAATCAACTCAAATGAATTCATTAAAATATTGTGTATGCTCATTAGGTCTTTCATGATAAAAAAAATAAAAATTTAATATCGAAAAAAACTCCTGAGAGTAAACTTTAGTTCAAGCTATTGTTTAAGAGGGATCACAACCCTATCCTTTTCAATGGGTCGGACTTGCGAAGATACTCACAGTTGAATGAGGGAGGTTTGGGTAGGGGTGAGAATTGTTTGGGGTGGCTCGATGGATCAGCAAGTGCATCATATTGTTGTTTTTCACTTTGATATGGTAGATTTTTAAAAATTAATATCGAAGCTTGAAAAATGTCCGTTATTTTGCACACGCTGCCAGCAGGTGGCATCATGGGATAGGCAAGTTGTGAGTGCAAAAATTCAAATAATAATTTCATTTAAAATCTACTATTTTGACGAGAAAAATGACACGAACATGACCTTGGCGATTTATAAAGCTATTTTAAACAATTTTTATTTTTATTTAATCTTTTTTTGTTTGACTGCGAGTGTCGTTGCCAATTTTCCCTTTGAAAAAGATAGGGATCTAGAAAATCTTTGACTTGGATAGTTTTTAAGTTACATCAGATTACATTTATTATTCATAATAAGAATATGAAGTCAAGTAGCATATCATGTACATTAAATAATATTTTTTTTATTAGAATGTATTTTCCTTGTAAATCATTTATAAGTCTGGCAAAATTATATGAAACCATGTCGTTTCGTGATTTTTTTTTAAAAAACTTTATTACATATACATGTAGTTTTACTTTTACAATCTGTAATGGATGATGTTATAAAAGTTCTTGGTTATTATGAAATATTTATCATCTACCATAAAAAAAATACACACTCGATGATGTTTGGTGAGACTTAAGTTCGTTTTTGTGATGCCATTTAGAAAGTGCGGATTTTTTGAACTTAACCAGAAAAGTTTAAAGCCACGCGAATAACGAGATGATTCTATCTTTAAGGACGTTTTTCTAACGTGCACTAAGCATCTATACCACGGAAATATCAATATAAAAAGTGCGCAAAATATAGAGAAAATGGATCAGTGGCAGTTTTGATGTTCACAGGTGGGCTAAACATTACCGTCGTGTGGGTCTATTATTGATACTGTGAGCTGTCTTTCGTCCTTGCAATCTAGTATTTCAAATGCTATACCATTGGAAACAATAAAACAATAGGACACTTTTTACTGCCTTGCATTATTTAGCAACTAAGATACAAGGGCTGACTTCCTGCGTCTTTGAGTCTGAGCCAGTATTGCCAAATTCAAAAAAATGCCCATAAAAAGAAATCTTCGCATTTCAAAAGATACAATAGCGAGCATCTCATCGAAAAACTTTGGAAAAAATGTTCACAAAATGCGGCATTTTTTTATCAGCCAATTTAAGGGCGTGCAATTTTTTTGCTTGGGTAGGGACCTAGAATCAGCCATTATATTCACGAAATTAGTTTTTTTACTTTATTTTGCAACACATATTTCCACTGATAATATGTAGTTTCATATATATATATCCATAATTAAAGTAAATGAAGTAACTATACATAATTCAGGCTAATTTTAAATTTCAACAACATGCATAAATTCAAAGATATTTTGAAAAATGTAATGTGACATAATTAAAGTTTGCATATATATCTATATGCAGTGTCACTTTTATTGTGAGCTTATACAGCATACTAAAATATAATATGGGAGAATGGCAAAGGTTTCGTGAAAAGTTCACTTATAGAATCTCATAACTCTTGAAATAGTTAGATTTTTATAAACATCATCTAGAAACTTTCATCTGAATAGGCTGTTAAAATGGAAATGTGTGCCTGTTGTAGGCATTCAAGTTCATTGAAGGGTATTTAATAGGAAACCAATCACGAAGCCCAACTACCAATACATAGGTTTAGTCGTACCATCCGTTCCTACAGCTCTGCGGTCCCTACTTTCCGTTTTCTTTCACTGCTGTTAAGTCCTATTTTATGGATTGGAAATTTTGAAAAGAAAAAGGAAGGAAATTGAGTGTATAAAAATCGAAGGGCCTTCAAAGTGGGGAATACACCCATAAAACTATTTATTTTGATTCGAATACGACCAGATGTTTACTAATGAACTCAATATATGTATTTAATAAATGTAAACGACCACTTGTATTAAAGCAAAAATACATGTAAATAGTTGCTTCTGATTATTAAAACATAAAATCTCATGTCTAGCCACTATTTATCCACAGAAAAGCTTATTTTGTAAGATATGATGTTTATAGGACAGCTCTATTAAACTGAACTTGAATATACTGTAATTATTTACATAAACAAAAAATTGGTGAGTGATATATACAATGTAGTACTCCCAAATATGGTATTTAACCACTCATTGAACAAGCACATGGTTTATATAACTCCTGGATTATGTTAAAGCTATGGTACGACGTGTAACAAATCTGGAGCATATTTTAAACATTTTTCAAAAAATGTCTGCATGAAGCAATACTTCATAAACTCACTATTAATTAAACCTGATATCTTTCTAAATTCACGTTGAGATGTAATGTATATAAATGCGTACTGAGTAAAAGTAATTTGTATTGCAATGAATGGATTATGAATTTAGTTTGTTTTGGCACGAAACATTATTTTCGAACTGCTTGAAGACATACTAGGCGACTTATTTTTAAAAAATAACTGCCGTACAAGTTGTTACTTGATTGAAGTTGTTTGTTGCAGACATTTGCTACATGCAAGTATGTTCACGTTTCTGCTTCCAGATTAATTGTCCTCAGACGAGCACTTTGAGAGAGAGGGATTTCAGCTCTTGAACAACTTAAAAATTCTCTCAGTACTCATTAAGGATGTTAATATTCATTACCCTATATTACCGCATATGGTGCACACATGTTGGACTCATCAGGGGCCGCTTTCGGTTATGTGCAATATGTAAATGTTGCAAATCAACAAGAAGACCCATGTGGAAATGCAATGACTCTGATTTCCTTGTGCACTGTACTGTTATGTGGTAGCGTTAAATATAACCCTAGTGCTCCCCCTTCATTCCCACTTTTCAGAATATATATCCTTCCCATATGCCACATGTTTGCTTGTTTCCTTTCCTACATGCGCCAAACCATCTGATTGGATAATTTGAAAAGTATTGATCAGAAATTTCATTAAAACGATTAGTTTTTCTATATGAAATTCAGGGGCCTTATGTGTCCTTTGGGTTTCATATTGGTAGGGTATACCTGGCTAGAGTTCATCAGTTCTTGTACCCTTTGGGCTTTGCCACATCTTTTCGGCTCCTTCTGCCATAGTCATTTAGGAGCTATACGAAATGTGTTTGAGGAGGCTTATTGGAAAAAAAAGCCGGATCCATTTTAGGCCCACTTCCATTAGCATAATTGAGTTGCATAAGCTCTCAAGAAAAGAAAATGAATATATGAAATGATGATGGCACCCATTTTGTGTATATAGCCGTGCGGAGTAATTTGCCGTTTTCAGCTAGGACATTGTTACGCCTGGTTTTTATGGGAAAATTTCTTTTTCCCGTATGCGAAGAAAGTCCAAATTTGGAGCAAATCCAGAAGCAATGATGAATTTCAAGGTTGGAAACAGATATTTATAACCAAATAAAACGACCATTTCGGTTATTCTGTCACCATTACCCTGATTTCTGCAATTACTAATCTAGTCAAAGAGAATGCCTCGGATTGCGAGAAGCGAAATTTCGCTAAAGATGGAGAATTTTTATTACATTTCATGCATTTTTCTCCCCCAACGACTGAAGACAAGCTGTTGAATGACCATGACACGGATTCTACCATGAAATTATTGTTATTTCTAATAATTTAAAGAAGCTCCATAACTATCGTCAAATGTTGATGTTTCAAAATTAAGTACGGAAACCGACAAATTAGCACCATTAATTATAATGAACATCTTATATTTTTGTTTCATTCTCTTGCTTTCGCTCGAAAAAATTTCAAAAGTTGTTAGAATATTCCAATTTTAGCCAATTACTAGTACATTTTATATTTGATAGTTTTTACCA
The DNA here is from genome assembly GCA_034698625.1 of Julus scanicus. NCBI lineage: Eukaryota > Metazoa > Arthropoda > Diplopoda > Julida > Julidae > Julus > Julus scanicus. The sequence continues at coordinate 11,618 of JAQGBW010002149.1, forward strand.
GTACAGTGGAACCTCGGTTTACGAACGTCTCTGTTTACGAACACCACATGTTGTTTCGCTTCATGGACGATGCTTCAGTTTATGAACACTTTCTCTGAACCACCAATCAAAGGTCTGAGTTTCTGCAATTGTTTTACTAGTTTCAGGTGTTTTACAATGTTTTTTTAAAGTAAATTTCTTAAACAGAATCACAGCAACGTCAGCATGAAGACACCACGTGGGTGTCTTTATTTCCTATAATGTTGGTAATCATGGATGAATATATTAAACTGCTTTCTTCTAATAGTACTGCTAATTTATTTCCTTTCTGTATTATTTCCACACATAACATGTTAAAAAAAAATGTCAGGACAAAAAACGCATTATTTGGATTTACATTAATTGCAATGGGAAAAATTGATTCGGATCACGAACAGGGTCAAGGAACGGATTTAAAAAGAACAACGATTTTAAAAAATCATAACCTTTTAAAAAAATTGACTTAGTCTCACTATTTTTTCGCAGAAATGTAGTTTATGATGTCTAGTACGGCAAAGAAGCATTTTAAATTTATCTAGTTACTATTTATAACATTTGTTGTCTTTGAAAAAAATGGATTCCTTACCAGTGAATAATAAAGCATGTTAGCACTACAAACATAGATGATTTGGCCAATTTTGATTGCATTTGAATGATTTCTCTTTTAGAATTGCTTTTCGTTACCATTTGCACGTACATTTAGGATTACATTTTGGGATACAACTTCAAAGGCACATGGGGCATCACTCAAAAAATTGATGTCCTTTTAAAAGTGCAAAAGTACTGAAATGCTTTTGAGATTGCAATTTGTTTTTGGAAAATTGTTTTTCAAATGCATTTTTTTGTACTTTAAAGTGCATACAAAATTACCTTGGGTTCTTATTGCTGTTGTTACTTTACTTTATTTTGTGCTAGTTTTTAATTAATAAATATTTTTTTTTAAATATTATTGTTGTAACTATCAGCTAATGTGCTTTAGCCATTATTGTTTTCACAGATGATCTTCTGCAAGATCAGACAGTGATTATTTTTATCGCAATTCAAAAAAAATTATCATTGCACTATGAAAAACATTTCCCCCCCCCCTGAAAAAAGCCAATTTTAATTTGCATTTGTAATACTTTTGCACAAATTTTTTTATTTTTTCATATGGCATCTCGGTACTTTTGTCCTTTTAAAAGGACAAATTTTATCTTTTAGCCCAAGTACGTGAGTTAGAGACATGCATATTTTTTGCTACATCACGTGTACCAAGTTTAATTAAAATCCCTTCAGCCGTTTAAAAGAAGTACTGAAAGGGTTAAAGGGCCGCGACAAGGACGGATTAACCAGAGGGACGGATTAGCGAGAGGTTTCGCTGTACTCAAGCATTTACATTAAAGCAGCGGTCGGGGAACTTTTTAACCATTACCCCAAAATATTTTTGCGAAAGTCGATATTACTCCCCCCCCAATTCTGAAAAGAAAACAATCAATGTAAATTTTAAATAAACATCATTTATTGAATTAATTTACATTTAATTTAAATTAAATTTAAAAAAAGCAATTTAAATATTAGAAAAATTTCCCTATTACCCAAAAAAATTTCATTTTTACCCAATTTGGGGTAATTTACCCCGGTTCCCCGACCGCTGGTTTATAGGAAAGTGAGCACGTCACTTTAAGTGGGTATTTGATGGAGTAGGAAGGGGGTTGAAACTTAATTGGAATAATCGAATGGTCCAAAAATTTGTACGATTAATTTTGATTTGTTTCTCGGGACATCAATGACCTGGATGGCCAACTTGAATACATTCTTCATGTCTTTCCTGTGACGAATGGTGTCCATACTTTCTAAATTATGTGAAAATCGTTTAAATTGTTCGGAGACGTTTTGGATCTGTTTTTCAGTTTTAAACCACTAGAGTGTGACGAATAATTTTGCATTCATTTTCTATTATTTGTTACAATCTGATTTTAAAATGACACCTAGCCAATACACCCATTCATATAATCTCAGGGTATGTTGACGGACCCTTTTCAACCGTGCACGAGATGACGTTATCTAAACATAGCTGTTCTCGTTATTTCGGCAACTTGCACTACTTGTAAATTCACCTGTCACACGTTCCTGATAAAAATAATCAACTTCAGGGGTAGCCCTCTTAATTTTCAACCTCTTTGGAAACTTTGCTGTCCGTCATTTTTTTTTTTTTTATTTCTCCCCCTTGGTCGATTAGAGCGAGGGCTGATAACGATCGAATTGTTCTGCATTAATTTTCAGATGTTAATCGATGCCAAATAAATAACGGTGGGTGCGAACACAATTGCGATGAAACAGGGGGAATGCTGCGCTGCCAGTGCAAATCCGGTTACGAACTGATGGCCGATGGAAAATCGTGCAGGGGTGAGTGTTTTGACGCAATAATAGCAGGTCGGAACTTCCCGATTACTGTAATTATAGGCGAAAGGAGTAGCCCATTGGTGCACGAATTACACTTTTTGATGGTACTAATTGGAAGGCGCGAGCCTCACGATGGACAAATATTCCTGAGTTTATTTTTGTTGTTATAAACAGACCCGTTATTTTTGGCGAGACTAAAACAAACACTGTAATTGCAATGATTGCGACCAAATTACTTCGCGTTTTGCTTTTTTTTATTATTAATTCCACTTTTTCATCCAACGGCAATTGCAGAAATCAATGGATGTGCCGTAAAAAATGGAGATTGTGCCCACAGGTGCGACTCGAAAGGCGGCAAAGCCACTTGTAGCTGTCTGGAGGGATACAAATTGGCCATTGATGGAAAGGCGTGCGAAGGTAAACTTTTTCTTCATTTTTTGTTGTTGTTTAATAGCTAGACTTCCTATAAACGGGCTCCAAGTATGGGCGACCGAAGTATTTCGCTGGGGTCGTCCAGTTTGAAGGGTTGATGACCCCTTGAGGAGGTGGGTTGTTAAAATGCTGACAGGAAAGACAACATTTATGGATCATCCCGGTTAATAAGCTAAACACTGAAGTAGGAGGGCCAGTGCACGCTTTCATCGTGTTTTGCTGATTATCAGACTTCAGAATTCCTGCTAATTGGGAACTTTCCCATAGGAACCATGCAGTTGATAATGGCATTCGGAACCCATAACAAATGAAGCTGAAGATAGTTTCGTATTGTACATCTGTGTTCACGTTTCCCCACAAGCCTAATCGTAGATATAATTTGTCTTTTCATGGACTTTGAAAACTGCCTCTCAAAATGCCCTCATGTTTATATAGATAATGATATAGGGTTCTTTAAACGAGAGGATATATAGTAGCTCCATAAATGTGCGCATGCATACGTAACTAGTTTTCTGGGGCTAGCTAGCCCCAGAAAACTGGTAACTCCAGCTGGAGTTACCAGCCTCTTGCAAAAAGAGCCCTAATATTTGTTACTTTTCTAAAAAGCCAATTTATATTCGTGTGGGGATTCGAGGGTGTTGTTATTATTCGATCCAAATCAAAACTTACCTCGACAGGCTTGTGATGGCGTCAACGTTCAAATGTTATATAAAATGTTAAATGTCTTAACCTGCATGTGTGAAATATGAGATCGATTATTTATCTAGTTTTGTTGTATGGTTGTATTTTGACTGCAAGGCAGTTTATGATGCAATGTGCCCCTATGGGTGCGCCTCTCTGCATTGCACATCTGTTTGCAGTGATTGCCAGTTATCATCTATAGACATAATGAATTTTACAATTAATGGATTTTTAAATATATCTGTTTAGATATAAACGAGTGCGATACATTACAACCATGCTCTCACATATGTCAAAATGCTGTTGGTTCATACGTGTGCCTTTGTAATCAAGGATTCCAGTTAGGGAACGATGCCAAAGCGTGTTACAGTAAGTATTTGAACGGTCCATTTCTAAAATTAACTTTAGGGCAGATAATAAAGATGCGTTTCCTTTAAACGTTCAACAGGAATAGATATGGAAGTTGTGAATAGCTGTGTCGAAAGCAACGGAGGTTGCGACCAAATTTGTAAACATGGATCCAGGGGACCGATTTGCTCCTGCCAACAAGGGTACACGCTTCAAAATGATGGGAAAACCTGTGAAGGTAACGCAATTTTAAACGTTTGTATAATTATAATCTGCTGGTAATAGTCATTCCCGGCGCAAATTTCTGTAACACCAATGTCATACAAACGTTCGTATTTTAGATCTGGATGAATGCCTTCTTGGAAATTACCGATGTCAACACGAGTGTATAAATACTCCAGGAGGTTATACCTGTGGTTGCAAACCTGGGTACCTGTTGAAGAGAGACGGAACAACTTGTGAAGGTAAATTGTTGTTGTTGAAGTATGGGCTATTCTTGTTAATAATTTCGAGCAATTATGGTTCAGTTATTTATTGAACTTGTTTTGAATTTTTTGCTGCGATTGGATATCTCTGGATGAGAAGGGTAGCAATTTTGTGTAAAATGAACGTTGTTTTATAATTCAGAAATAGACGAATGTTCCAGGGAAAATGGCGGATGCGAACAGACATGCGTAAATGTTCCTGGATCTTACCAGTGCTCTTGCGAACATGGATATGTTTTGCTTGCGGATGGGAAATCATGCAATGGTACTACAACGTGGTCAATGGATGCCAATACAGAAGTAGTTTAATTTTAGAATCTTGAAATATTGTTTCGTTTGTTTTTTAAGTGACCAAGGATATGCCATACCGTGGAGACATTCCTCAGATTGCTGACCGATATGATCTGATCAGCGAAGCAAGGCGATACCCTCCCCGGGTCCGTTATCAAATAACGCCGCCTCCGATTATCCGCGTCAGGGATGATAACTATGATTTTGAGTACCAGCTAGCATTTAGAGGGCCACGGGTTCGCGAAGGTATAATAAAAAAAATTCTTTATTTCCTGAAATAAGCATATAAATGACCATTATACATGTGCAGTATGGTAGTGGCCTCCTGCAACTTTTTACTGGCTCTTGTAAAACATTTTTACTTTCAAATATTTATGAAATCTATGTTTGCTCCTTCACAATGTTTATGAAAATTCACTGACTATCGTGTTGATAGGTACCAGTGGGTGGTTTTAGGGAATTGGATTGTTTTATGAAACATCTGTGCTTAATTTTGTATGCAGAATGTGTTCCTGGCACCTTTGGTAATGATTGCAAGCTGACATGTGCAGATTGTCGAAATGGTGGGAAATGCAATCAGAGAGAAACTGGATGTCTATGCACAAAAGGTTACATGGGCCTTATCTGCAACGAAACCTGTCAAGAGGTAGATGCTAAAGATAGTATTTTCATGTAATTACATATGTTGCTATAGTGCCGTACATCTGTTTTTGTGATTCATAGGGGTTTTATGGGGATGGCTGTAACAAAGTGTGCACATGCCAAAATGGTGGAAAATGCCATCATATCACTGGTCAATGCCAATGTCCTCCTGGAATCAAAGGTCGTTTCTGTGAAGATGGATGTCCTGCTGGATTTTTTGGAAAACGTTGTGACAGGGTGTGCCCACAAACCTGTGCAGGCAGTGGACGCTGCAATCGAATATTTGGTTTTTGCGAGTGTGACCCTGGTCTTTTTGGGCCACACTGTAACCTGCCGTGTCCTGGAAACACGTTTGGACCAAATTGTCGAAATCAATGCAAATGCAAGTCTGAGAATACAGAGCGTTGCAATACAAAAGTATGCCTGATTATAATGTTTTTGTTTATGATCCGTTTGACACTAGTTTTCATTGTTTCCAAACTTATTAGTGTACCCTTGTTTTCAGACTGGAAAATGCGAATGTAAAGTTGGATTTATGGGAAGCCGCTGTGAATCCCAATGCCACGCCGGCACTTGGGGGAGTGAATGTCAGCACAAATGTCACTGTGACGATGATGCAGTTTGTGATTTAGAGACTGGTAGCTGCTTAGTTAATTGTCCAGCAGGATTCACCGGCCCCAACTGTGATATTAGTAAGAAATTTGACTCGTGTAGGGTCACCTCGTATATTGCATGTTTAAAAAATCTTTAAATACCTCCAAATTTGAAATTTGAATATAAATTGACATTTTTATAGCTTGTAAAGAAGGACGTTATGGGGCTAATTGTATGAAAACTTGCTCGTGTGGAATGCAGGAATGTAGTCCAATAACCGGAATTTGTTTATGTTCACCTGGTAAAATGGGCGAAGATTGTTTGACAGGTAAGCTTACACAAGTCTCCTTTAATTTACATAATGCTGATATTTGTTGAGTGATATTTTTATGTCTTTTGAATTTTTGGGCAGATTGTCCAATAGACAAATTTGGTCCGAGTTGCCTAAAAACTTGCCACTGTCAAAATAATTCCACTTGTAATCCAACGAATGGAAATTGTCATTGTACTCCTGGGTATTATGGTAAAAACTGCAGAGAAAGTGAGTTTGGCTTCTCGTTTTGATGAAGTTAAAATTTCTTGTAATTTGTGGGGCGTAAACAATCTGAAATAAGTTTGTGTTTGCCAGAATGTGGAAATGGGCGTTTTGGAAAGGACTGTCTGAACCCTTGCCTATGTCAAAATGGTGCCAAATGTGATTCCATAGATGGAAGCTGTAAATGCACTTCTGGGTGGCTTGGCCTGCACTGTGATAGGCGTGAGTGATATTTGATTTAAGCTTGAGTTTTTATTGATAAATTAATTATTATTATTTGCATTGAAAAAGCTTAAATTAAAATGTTTATCAGTTTTATGACGTCTAGTTTCAATAATGGAAACTAACTAATTTCTAGGCAAATCTTTGAAAATAACTTATGTATAAATGTGTTTTGTACATTATGGCACATTTTTATCTGCTTTAAAAATTAGTAAGATGGTCATGTGATGATATTCATATATTTATTTTAAAAAAGTACAGAAAATATATTAATATTTTTTGAATAAGTGTTATAACAAAATTATGTAAAACGTGTTTTTTTTTGTCTATCATATTTGGGGAAAGGAATTAGGCTAGGTTTCCGTTCTCCGAAAGTAGGAATATTTAAAAAGAAATTCCAATTAATTTTTATGTTTATGCACGAGTCAATGAGACTATATTGCTTTATATTACACTAACTTTTTTATTTTGATTATATATGTTATTATATGGCTAATTTCTACATTTGAAATACAGCGTGCAGCCCTGGTCACCATGGCCTACAATGCATGAAAAAGTGTGATTGTAGGAATGGTGGAGACTGTGATCACATTACCGGAGATTGCATTTGTGCTCCTGGGTGGAAAGGCAAATACTGCGATGAAGGTGAATTTAAAACATGAAAGTTAAACGCTAATGAAAATAAGTGCATTTAATGCTTTTTTATGATTATTCATTTCAGCCTGTCCTCCTGGAAAATATGGGACTGTATGCCAACAAAATTGTTCTTGTGAACATGACGCTTCTTGTGATCATATTAGTGGGGCCTGCATTTGTGCTCCAGGCTGGCGAGGCACAGTTTGCGACCGCCCATGTCCTGATGGATTTTACGGATTAGATTGTATGAAAAGCTGCGGTTGTAGAAATGGAGCTCGCTGCAACCATATCACTGGCACTTGCCAATGCCAGCCTGGCAGCTATGGCAAAGACTGCAATCAATGTAGGAATTGTATTATTGTTCTATCCATAAGCGCATAACAGGCACAATATATTTATTTTATTGTATTTCTATGCAATAGTTTGTAAACCGGGCTTTTGGGGAGCAGATTGTGAAAACGAATGCAGTTGTTTGCATGGCTCCGATTGCAATCGGGTGACTGGTAACTGTGTCTGTTCAGTGGGATTTATTGGAAAAAATTGTGAACAAAGTAAGGCACTTATAAACTAAGTTTGCACCCTGGTGAAAAAACAATAGAAAATTTCTATTGGTTTTATTGGTTTAAATTGTTTTCTATGGTTTTCTATTGTTCAGTCAATACAGCTAAGGGGCCATTCAAAAATTATGTCACACCTAGGGGGGTGGGTTGTTTGTTTTTTTGTGACAATTGTGTAAAAAGGAATGAGGAAATTGTGACTAAGGGGTGGGTGGGTGTTTAAAAAAAGGCAAAAAGTGTGACATAATTTATGGATCACCCCTAAACCGTAGAAGTCAATAGAAGCCAATAGAAGTCAATACAGGAACCATAGAAAACAATTAAATTCAATAAAGTGCCCAAATAACAATAGAAATCTCAATTGGTTTCTATTGTTTTTTTCACCAGGGCAATTTGCTTATAAATTGTTAGCATTCATCAGTTTGATATATTTTTTTTGTGGTTTTTTGTGTGCATAGATTGCTCTGCTGGCTATTATGGAGTGAATTGTGCTCAGCGCTGCTCCTGCGAGAATGGTGCAACGTGTGACCATATTACAGGCCAGTGCATTTGCCCACAAGGATGGACTGGACCAACTTGTGGAATACGTAGGTTGTTGTGCTGTAAATGGGTTTTATTTCTTGAAAGATGAATGTCCAACAAGTAATTGTCAGTGCTTGCAATTCACCCGGCCTAGAATGCTCAAAGGGGTATTATGGACATGACTGCTCTCGAATATGTGAATGCAAAGATGCTGCACCCTGTGATCGGTTTGATGGCACATGCCATTGTCCCTTAGGAAAAACAGGGAAGCATTGCAATGAAGGTAGGTGCTATTACCTATTTTACCGAATGTTAATGATGCGCACTAAAGGATTAGGTGATTTTTTTCTTTGCAATTTTGCAGACTGCATGCCAGGATTTTTTGGAAAAAATTGTGAGAAGATTTGTCAATGTCATCATGGTGCTTCATGTGATGAGAAGCATGGAACTTGTTCATGCAATGATGGTTTTACAGGGCAGTTTTGTGAAAAAAGTAAGTTTTTGAGGGAGTAATTGTTATACTATTTGGATTTCATATATTGTAAATAATTTGTTATTAGCCAGCGTAATCCTCCATAATTTAACATGTTTTGTATTTAGGGGGAAATGTTCATGCTAAGTTCATGGGTTAATTTGCTCAAAAAGAAAGTATTACACAGAAACGTTAACATTTTTTGTAAGGGGCGAGCAGGGGAAGTTATTATTCAAGATGGATAAAAGGGTGAAACAGCTAGTTTTAAATGTAATAAATCAAAAATGTTTATAAAATTAAAAACCCGTTTAATTATGCTGGCATTAAAAATGTCAAACTAAATGTAAAATAAGTGACTTGTTCCATTAGTGATAATGCTTCCATGTTTTTTTCCAAATTTAGTTTGCCCTTTGGATTATTTTGGTCTAAACTGCACGTTAGAATGTGATTGTGATGAAATGGATCCATGTAATCATGTCACCGGATTATGTAGTTGTTTGCCTGGCAAAACAGGAAAGCAGTGTGAGAAAAGTAAGAATTTTTTTTGGATCTTGGGAATAAATTTTCCTCACTTCCTCCGAAATCCAAGAAAACGCAAATTTTCTAAGATAAAAACGCTAATTTTCTAAGGTGAAAACGCAAATTTTCTAAGATGAAAACGCAAATTTTCTAAGGTGAAAACGCAATTTTTCTAAGGTGAAAACGCAATTTTTCTAAGGTGAAAACGCAATTTTTCTAAGGTGAAAACGCAATTTTTCTAAGGT
>JAQGBW010002150.1:0-21193 GCA_034698625.1 Julus scanicus
ATCTCTTTTTGTTTGGCTGTGAGTGTCGTTGCAAATTTACCCATTGTAAAGGATAGGGTTTCAAACCCCGTTAAGCCTCTTCACATATCAACCTAGGAAATTTCATTAAATTACATTCAGGAAAGTTTAAGCTTATTTCACTAGATGAGTATTATATTCAAATTTACAATTAAAGTCTATCTATAAGTATAAATTTTGAACATTTGAAATTCAGGAAAGCGAATTGATTTCTGATCATTGTTTACTTCTCCATTAAACAATTAGAATTCCCTTGCAGAAAATAGATTTAATGAGACGTTATTTTTGATTGGTCTTTTATTATACTTAAGCAGATAATGTTAAAATGTATTACATGTAAATAAATGCTACTACTCAAGGGAGTACGTACCACTAATATTTCGTTATTGTAAACATATGCAAGCTAATTGGTTTCAATTTTTTTTTTTTTTTTTTTTTTTTTTTTTTTTTTTTTTTTTTTTTTTTTTTTTAGTATTTATGTGGGGTTACTTTTCTTTTAATTTATGTACAATCTTCTCTCATGATTATGAAAACTTAGATTTTTGTAATCAGCCATAAAAATTCTCCTTGATTTTTCCTCTCCTCTCAATCTTTCCTTGGTCTATCCTCCTTCTCATAGGATTCTTGCTGCTATTTCTTCTTGGGATGTGACACTTTCTATCGTATTTCTGAAATATTTATACACATCAATAGCTTCATCAATTCTGAATATCTCTCAACTTTAAATCAAGAAATACTCTCTATTTTCCTCTTGCAAATGTTCTCTTGACTGTGCACACTATCCATCTTAGTCTTTTTGCACCTCACAGATTTATTTACTTAGTTTTTCCGCTGGACCATTTAATTTATTGTTAAATTACTCACAGATAAAAAATCGAAGAAACAAATTTCAGAAGATGAGAATTCTGATGCAGTCATAGTGGATGCTCTAAAAACAAACAGCGTGTAAGTGGCAAGTTTGCATGTTGAATTTTTTTTTTCATTTGTTTTTCTGTGCATTATTTTTATAAATATATTGTTTGGGAAATTTACAGGCTGAGCTTTATAGCTTATCTTTTCTTCTTTACTTGAAAAGAATGTCAATTTTATGGGAGAAAATTACTTTTTTAGTTTTGCAATAATAAATTGTAATACTTGTAAAAACATTACAAATATTGGGTTTATTATTATTATTTTTTTAAACGAGAGAATTGTTTGAAACAATTGAACGCCATTTGAAATTCCTAATTTAGGGACATTTCTGTTATTGCAACCCTTTGTTGTTCTATTACAAATTTGTAGATTTTCCTTTAATATAATCTTTTGCTTTATTATCAATCTCTCCTATTTTAATCATGGTGGTTGTATTTGTGATAGATATCATAAGAGTGTTTTATTTTATTTTTGTTGAAACTTATCATAGATATATATTCTTGTAATTGCAGAAAACTTCCAAAGGATAAAAGCGCCATCGGTGTGCATAAAGTCAACAAGGAGGAAAATAATGAAATCGATAAAATTGCTCAGAAAAACGGTGAGATTATTTGCTGCTTCTTGTAATTTTATAGTTACATAAATTTTGCAATTGCTATAGAAAAATATTTGTTTTTATATTATTAGATGAGGGAGGAAATGGCAAGCTTGAGGCCAAATCAAAATCACAAGAAATTGGTGATATGCAAACGATTAAGGAATCCAAGAAAGAAGGGAAAAATAACAAACAATCTAAGGTACTGTAGGAATATTAAGTTAAATTCAAAAATATTCAGTTACTGTGCCTTCACTCTGAGAAGTCTAATGTCGCTTTAAAACATTTGACTACACTAGACAATATCAGATAAATGTAGATCATAGCATTACCCAAATTGTTGGTGATATTGTTTTGTGGCACCCTGTATGGCTAAACATGTTGTCGTCCGCGCACGAAAAATAGTTCACTTTAGTTCAGCTAGTAACAATATCCACTAAGCATAGGTGATTTATTTAAATATTTAATACTATTTTATCAGCGATTATCCAATAAATGCGAAGTTAATCTGTGTACAGATTATCTTCGGTAAGAGTCGGGCAGATCTTTCGACAAAAGTTAAGGCCGGCACATCTGCGGAGTAATACCCTATCAAGAGCGTTCCCACATTTACCGGCGGACGTTTCGACATGTTGGTCAAGCTTGTATATTTGTTTATCTTAAAAAAAGTTGTCCAAAATTCGCGTTGTTGTCCAATGCCAAACGCCACAACGAAAGAATTATAAAACGGACGATCTTGTTAAGGTAAACCACTCTATTTTTTATCATATCGGTGCACTTTTCAGCATATTTTAAATGTGCATGTTGAAATACCTGAAAATAGAACGCTATAGCGGGCGCCATTTTTGGAATTGTAGAAACATCGAGACAATACACTTTAATACAGATTATTTTTACGTTCAAATTAGGAAAATTAGGGTACCAGCTTGGTGCTGGAATACTAAGGTAACGAGAGGTATCACTTTTTAATCAGCCAAAACGAATGGCTTGATGACGGTGGATTAGACGTCCCACCATATAAGTTGTCCCACGTACTCTTATTTGACATGGTGTAATTAGTCTGGTAAACTCCTACAATGTCGATCTTCGCATTTACATGTATATGTTCAAGCCGTATCGTCATGAAATTCATGTTATTTACAGTATCACAATGGGTGTTTTTTGGTTTTGTTTGCCAGTTGGGCGGTTTTTAGGGCTTTAAAGGCCCTATGGTAACTATAGGAAAAAGAGTTTAATTAAATCCTATTTTTTAATGGAATTTCTTTATTGATATGGATATTAAACCACATGATGCACTTTAAAGAGTCAGATAGTTGAGCGGACTGAGTTCCTTGTTTAGCATACACAAGTCTGTTGCAATTTACATTGTCACAGTTACCAGAGTGAAGGCACAGAAGGATGTGTAAATAATTTCGTTTGTGGCTAGAATTATTTCTAAATTGATTGTAATTATCTATACTCTCAGCTATCATTTATTTTGAATAGCACAATTGTCGTTTTGACAGACTAATGAAAACGCTTTGTATGAACATACAGAAATCCACCAATGATGATGGAAACAAAAAATCTTCCAATGAAGATGCCCCTGAGTGAGCAGACGAGAAACTGGAATTAGATATGATTTTAAACGAGATTGTTCCATGTTTAAAGTGGAGAACTTTATACGTAGTTGCATGGTTCTTGCGCCTGTTGTGGTTTGTTGAATTCTCATGCCAGAGCTGTATCATGCACGATTGCAAGAATTTTATTCCAGTTATGAGTGTCCATGGTGAGCATATTTATATTTATGACCAACCCTTTTTCAGTAATGGTCAGTGCAATTAGCCACTTAATTTACTCTTTGCCTGAGTACCTAAATTTTAAGTTCAAAATGGATTAGGTGTATACTTGTAGCCTTTAGCCATTTTGTTAAGCTAATCTTCAACATATTTTATATTCCCCAATATCACTTACAAGCTCTTTTTAATTTTTATTATTAGCTTGGATTTTGATCCACGTATTTCTATACCACCTACTCTTTGTGTCATGCAATTTACTGATTTTTGTAGGTATATTTACACGAATTTACTTTTTGTTCTATTTGAATCTTGCATCACCAAACTGCACTTGAAATTGTCTCATGTGGCTCCTTATACCCCCAGTGCCTTGTTTAAAGGATCAGGGTAAATTTGGCCCAATTGAAATTTATTTTAAAGTTTGTATGTAACCAAGAAATGTAAAACTATTGGGTATAAAAATCTATTGTACAAAGATTTAAATGTCTGTAAAAAAGTTTGTCTTGTTATTCACGCTGTATTCCAGCATTAAGTTTCTGTCGAAGATTCATCTGATGTGATGGATACCTGATATTTTTCGCTATGATCTGCCAATTTAACTTGGTAGCTAAAATTTCATCTGCAATGCATGTAGTTCATTTTGTGCTACAGCAAAATTGCTCTTGTTCTCTGAAATATTCTAGAATAATTCGTCCCCAAATCGTTTGTTTTCTTATTGGTTTCTCGTCTTATTTTTAATTATCTATATACTATGCTGTTTTAACACCTCATGTGCTGCCAAAGTTAATGGGGATTTTTGAATAAACACAACATTTCAAGATAACTTATCCAGTTTAGAATATTAAGGAGAAAAATAGAAACTATTATTTAAGCATTTTTTGGACCCCAAAAACCGATGAAAGGGTATACCTATGCATTTTATTTACCGCATTAGAAGTCCATAGGACGCCCTGAATGGTATTGAAGTGTTTCTCCGCAACGCGAAATAGTTCCTTACCCGTAGTTTCCATCCGCATTTATTAAAAGCGCGGATTTTTTGTGATGAGGCTAGTTTGAAATCCATACGCGGCTCGATTAGCACCTTCATCTGGGTAACGCAGGCGGTTGTTTTGGTGTGCAGTTGCTGAAGTAAAATGCTCCCTATCAAAGTTTATTTACGACAATTTAAAGTAGTAATAATCATCGAACAGAATATTATCCAAAGAAAAAAGACGCTAGTGAAGATTACAGCGAGGTAATTCCCGCTAGTTAAGATTTATTTAAAAGTTTTATTGTAATTTTAAGAATCGCTGCTAAGTCTGAAAATGGAACGCTAATTCGCGCTATTTTTATAACATCATTGAAGGGATAGAAAAATTCTATTAATTTATTTTCTAATGACACTTTTAGCTTAATCTGAATTATGCATTCGTAGCTTTCATCCAGTTTAATTATTTATTTTTTAATTTTTTTAATTATAATTTAATCCAACATTAATTATGTTGATTCGAAATCTATCTGGAATGCCTAGAGCCCGTGCAACAAGTTGGCGCGTCCCCGTACATCTTTGTTCTAAATATGCTTTGAATTCTTTAATGCGTTCTTGATACCTTTTTGATTGAATTTTTATTTTTTATTTTTTATTATCAACTTTAAACGTTACACTTTGTTACATTTATTTTAAAAACTATGCCCAGGTTGATTTGCATATTTCTCAAATCTGATTTTTTGTTCTGTATATATTCCTCGATCAATGCTATACAGCAATTATGGCACTTTTTGATTTATGTCCACAATGTTTCGTTATACGGCCAACTTTTATGGAACGTACTACTATCTAGGCCGTAGAGCGAGGATGGGTGTACTATAATTTGACAATGTTTCTCCGCAACGAAAATAGTTCTTTACCCATAGTTTGCATTTTGTGGTGAGCCTAGTTTAAAATTCATATGCATCGCAATGCGCGTCTTCAGGGTATTACACAGGTGGTTGTTTTGATGTGTGGATGCTGAAGTATATTGCTCCCTGTCAAAAGATTATTTACGACATAAGTAGTAATAATTATCGAACAGAATATTATCCAAAGAAAAAAGACGATAGTGCTGATTGCAGCAAGGTATAATTCCCGCTAATTAAGATTTTTTTAAATAGTTTCATTGTAATTTTAAGAATCACTGAAAAATCTGAAAATGGAAAGCCAAATAGCGCCATTTTTGTAACATGATTGAAAAATTCGATTAATTTATTTTCTAATGACACTTTTAGCCTAATTTAAGTGTGCATCTTTATTATGCATTTATAGGTTTCATCCGTTTTAATTATTTAGCATTTTTTTTAAATTGTAATTTAATAACCCAACATCAATTACTTTGATTCGAAATCTGTATCTGGAATGCCTAAGAGCCCGTGCCACTATTTGGCGCGTCCCCGTACGTACATATTTGTTCCAAATCAGTTTGAATTCCTTCATGTGTTGTTGATCTTTTTTTTATTAATTGTCAACTTTAAATGTTAGACTTTGCTATATTTATTTTAAAAATTGTTCCTTGCTTAGGTTGGCTTGTGTACTTCTCAATTCTGATTTTTTTCCTGTATATTCATCAATTTGCTTGACCAAAATGCATTATAACCGTTATTATGTTTGAATTCTTTGGCCACTGCCTTTACTATCAATTGACAATGTTTCTCCGCAACGAAAAATAGTTCTTTACTCATAGTTTCCTATTCGTATTTTGTGATGAGGCTAGTTTGAAATTCATACGCATCTCGCTGCGCGCCTTCAGGAGGCGGTTGTTTTGATGTGCGGATGCTGATCAGAATGCTCCATCCGAAAGATTATTTACGAAGAAAATAGTATTAATTCTCGAACATAAGCGATCCAAAGAAAAGAGACCCGAGTTCTGATAACAGCTAGGTAATTCTCGCTAATTAAGATTTATTTAAAATATTTGTATTGTAATTTTAAGAATCGCTGTAAAATCTGAAAATGGAACGCCAAATCGCGCCATTTTTGTAACATCATTGAAGGGATAAAAAAATTAGATTAATTTATTTTCTAATGATCATTTTAGCTTAGTTTAAGTGCACGTCTGTATTATGCAGTCTTAGCTTTCATCCGGTGTAATTAATTTTATTGTTATTTTTTAAATTATAATCTAACCCAACATCAAATACATTGATTCGAAATCTCTATCTGGAATGCCTAAGAGCCCGTGCAACAACTTGGCGCGTCCCCGTACATTTTTGTTCTAAATAAGCTTTGAATTTCTTCATGCGTTCTTGATATCGTTTTCATTAATTTTTTATTATTAGCTTTAAACTTTAAGCTTTGTTACATTTATTTTAAAAATTATGCCTAGCCCGGGATCGTTTGTTTACGCGATTCCAATTTTTCCACTAAAAACGGACATGGATATCGTACAACAGGTTAGGATAACCCAGTTCAATTTTTGTCAAAATATGCTTGCCATCTGGTTTCAGCTTATTCAATCGCTATGCAATCATTCTTGAGTTGTGAGTTTATATTAATTCTCGAATATTGCGATATGAATTTATAAATTATGCAGGTTTTTCATTCTTGTGCACCTGCGAAAGCATTGATAGTAATGTCGCGATGCCTAGTGGATGTACAAGTTTAGTCATGAATATTCAATGACAAAATCTTAAGCCGTGTCTCCACCAAGACGTACATTGTACGTGTATACACGTTTTCCGGAAAAGCAAAAAAAAGCGACAGCTCGTTCATCATTCATTGCATATAGTGTCATGGTTTTAGCTTTATCCTTTTAATTTTACTAGTCCATCTCCAATATTTTTAAAGAATTGTCCTTTTTAAACCCTATATCGTGCAAGTTTTCAAAAATTCCAGACTGATTGGCACACTCACATTGATAAAGTACAACTAGGCAATTCCCACTTTTTTTAATTGTTGTATAATTCATGTGGATAAATGTTTGCCATATATACAAAAGGTTATCTCTTCCATTACAGCTTAAAAAACTGTATAAAGTTGGTAAAATTAAGTCTGCAATCAATAAGTTAATGTTGGGTATAAAAGCTTTTATTTATAGTTTTCAATATCTAAAAACTGGATCAATCTCATCCTCTTATTAACAGCATTGCATTTTGAATTTGTTATGGTTCATCCAAGTTCGTCCTTTGCTTTGCCAGTATTTTTAGGCATCTTCTTGGTAGAACTATCCTCCAGCTCCTTGGCTTGGTAGTAGTGAGGAGCCACTTCTAAAAGCCAACCATTCTCTATCTCAATTATCTACAAAATGACAAATGATTTTGTTAACTCTTAAATTTCTTAGTAGAACCTTCAAGAGCTCGTTTTATCTCACCTGTCTCATAAACTCCTTTGTCGTGAAAACGAGCTCGTAATATATAACCCATCGTGGTAGATCTTCGAATAAGCTGCTGTTGGGATGGATCATAACGGTTTGGTTGTGTTTAACTGTCTTGTAATTGCCAGTTTTTCCCAGATGAGCTGTGTGGTAAAAATAACCAGCAGTGATGGCCTACCGAGAGAAAAAAAAATCACTAAGTTTCCACCCTATGAACAACATACAGTAAAGAATAGTGTGTGGTTTGTATACCTTTCTTATGTTAACGGTGTTCATAGGGTTGGAAATCAAATCGACTTCTATCCGCTCCATTAGTCCTTCCAACTGCTCCCGGACATCTCTAGCTCGTTTCATGGATCGATGCTGAATGAAATTTTCAAAGCACCACTGAGTTGAATAGTCAGTTTCTAACCACTGCAAATAAACGAGGTGTTAAAATATTGGGAAAACCTGCAGATTTTTTGCGTGTTTGTTACATACACATTCAAGAAGCTAATCTGCAATTTAACAATTTATTAAAGACCAGATATTTTACCTGGTTGTAAACGTTGAGCAAAGTAAGATGGTCACCTCCTGGACTGAAGAAGTTCTTTCGGGCTGTATCGGCATGAACTATTTTATCCTTTGGTCTGTAGAAAATGGAATTGTTTACTGACAACATAGCTGCAATGGTCAGTATTTCATCCGAGCATTTGTATTTTTCCGATGCCAAAATCATTTTTGCTAGCATTGGGTCAACTGGCAGTTCAGCCATTCGGCGTCCTAACTTGGTCAACTCGCCTTTGTGATTCAAAGCACCCAAGGCATATAGCTGCTCGAGTGCCAGGATCTGAAATTATCAAAAGCACTTAATTGTTTTGCAATATTTCATGAAGCATTTTGTAATTTTTTTGCCATTGTGCGGCACATGCTGTACTTTATAGATTTTAAAATTTAACGTTCAGCAGTTATAGACTTGCCAAGGTTTCATGTGGTGGAGGATCCAAAAAGTCAAAATTTATAAGGTCGTTCACTCCCAAGGATTTCAGTAGTAACACAACATTTCCTAGATTCACCCGTTGTATTTCAGGAATGGTATTCTCTTCCAGTTCGTTCTTGAAAGCCCAAGCTGTGTAAAGGCGGAAACATTTTCCTGCAGCCACACGACCTGCCCTTCCCGCACGCTGTATTGCAGCAGCCTTTGATATGGGAGTAACCACTAGAGATTCCATTCCAGTTCGAGCATTGTAGCTGTTTTGTTTGCAAAAGCCGGGATCAATGACATAAATAATCCCATCAATGGTTAGAGATGTCTCTGCAATGTTGGTGGCCAGCACAACTTTTCTAGCCCCAGGTGGTGTTGGCTCGAAAATTTTAGCTTGAAGGTCAGAAGGTAAATTGGCATAAATAGGCAGGATGACTAGCTCCTTAATCTTAGATCCCATCTTTCTTGTACGTTCCTGAAACGGTAAAATCATTAACTTATGATGCGCTGAATTTATTTTTGATTTCAAATCTTGCAGTTGTGAGAACTGACCATTAACAATTCTTGACAAGTCTCAATCTCTTCTTGACCGGTTAAAAACACGAGAATATCACCCAAAGGTTGGGTTACGTGGATTTGTAACACGGAGATGACACAAGCATCGATGTAGTCTGCTTCTGGAGCCTGTAATAAACGTTAAATCTAGACTGTACTTCTACATATGTACATTTACCTTACTTACACAATTGAGCGTTAACATGTTCATTATGAACCTCGTTTATAATGCAAATGTAAATGTTTACAGTTGGATTTCAGGAAACATCCCCATTTAAATGTTAACTTTACCTTTGTGTAGTAAATGTCCACTGGAAAGCGACGTCCCGGGATTCTGACAATCGGAGCCTCGTCAAAAAACTAGTTGGAAAAAGACATGAAAGGAAGCAGTTGAATATAACCTGAACATTTTGTAATCATTAAGTTTCAATTAAACTAGCCACATGGATTGAAAAATGCCTACATCTGAGAATCGCTCTGCATCTAAAGTGGCACTGGAGATTAGCAACTTGAGGTCAGTCCGGAACCGTGCTATGTCTTTAACTAAACCAAACAGGATGTCTGTGTGTAACGTGCGCTCATGGGCTTCATCAACAATAATCACACTAGAAAATGATGTTTATATTAATCAGGGTAGGCTTTATCTGATCATAGAATCCTGTTGTTTAGTTAGGTGCACTTACCTGTATCCACCCAAATCGGGTTCACTTAAAAATTCCCTGAGTAACATTCCATCTGTCATGTATTTTATGATCGTGCGCTCCGAAGTGCAGTCTTCGAAACGGATACTATACCCAACCTTAAAAGTAGATCAAATTTATTAGCTGTTCAATGAATCTGTTGCCTACTTGTCTCAGTTTAACAGATTTCTGATTACCTCGTTACCCAATTTAACTCCTAGCTCCTCTGCAACTCGAGCAGCTACACTCATTGCTGCTACACGACGTGGTTGAGTGCATCCCACTTTCTTGCCATCATTGGTGAAACCCTATTATTAAAAAAAAAAGTTATAATCCATATGGTGCAAATGATTTGGTGCTCTTACAAAAACTTTGTAAATATAAAAAATGTATTACTTTCATGTAGATGTTTTGAGTATTAGTAAATAGTCAATAAAATCTACATTTCAAATGAAAGACTTAATAAAGTAGGAAAGTAAATTGGTCAACCCTGATTGTGCAGGCAGTTGGTTTAACTTACCGCCTCATGCAAATATTGAGGAATCTGCGTTGTTTTTCCAGATCCAGTTTCTCCTTCAATAATAAGTATCTGAGGAAGAATTAATTAATCAAACTTTAATTCCATTTTTTTTTTTTTTATTTAGGGATAATGTAAAAGACTACAAAAAAACAGCTGCATTTACCTGGTGGTCTCTGACAGCATTGAGCAACAACTCCCTAAAAGGGTAAATAGGTAAGCTTTTCCTTGTTTCTTGGATGCTCAATTTCTTTATTTCAAACTCTGTTAATTGCGGTTCGCTATCTTTCTGTAATCGACGACATTATTGTCAAATATTGTTAATGATATTTTGTCATGCAAATATGTAATGAAATCCAGGAGAGAAATTTTACTTTATCTTTAACGTTGCCAGGAATTTGTAGTGCCTGTATAAAGTCGATCTGGTCGTCTAAAAGGCCAACATATTCATACTCCTTAAAATAAAATATAAATTATATTATTACACATCAATTGGCACGTTTGCTTTGGCATTACATGTTGAATTAGAGATTAAACAAACCTTGGATTTATTTTTCGCTTTAGCATCTTTCGCTCCAAATCTCATAATGGCAGAGCCCATTTGCTCCTCTTCCCATTTCTTCTGCTCGTAGTTGGGGCCCTTTTCTTTATCATCCACTTCGAGGTACATCTGGTTGGGCTGCTTACCCCTTTTCTCCTCAGGCATGTAGTATCGATCAACCTTTTCCAATTCGCGTGCCCGCTCGTGTTCCTTGGCCAGTTGTAGGACTTTCTTCTTGTAATCCAATTCAGCTTTTTCTTTTGTGGATAATCTAATACAAATCGGGATTTAAAGGTAAAAAGGAAAGTGCAAGTTGAAATTATTGTAAAAAGAGCACGAAAATCAAATTTTGTCACAGTTTCAGAATTTACTTACTTCACATCAACAAATAAATACTCATCATCCAAAATGTCGCTCTCGAGCTCCACCATCTTGTCATCTTTGCGTTTCTCCAAGTATTTCCTTCTTGACTCTACCCTGAGTTTTGGAACCATTTTTTTCCGGTCTTCAGTTTCCACTTGGAGACGCTTGGCAGCTTCTTCATATGCCTGTTTCATGAATGTTTCATTACTCAAATTTGAAGTGATTTTGGCATTCAACCCAACAAAAAAAAATTCATGAAGTAACACCCCTTACATTTACTTTTTATGCAAGTTTGGCCTTTTTGTGATAAAACCAACATAATTATAGCTAAGAGCAGAATATTCCATCATTTACCTTTTTGTCTGATCTCTCGACTATGTTCCTGGTTTTTTCTTTGTCTTTCTTCTTCAGCCTGATTGCAAACTCGTCTCTCTCCTTCAGATCGGTAACACGCTCTCGCTCCTGCCTGTCAAACTCGTCCTCGGAATCACTCTCCTTTTTCAATTGCTTTTTCTTTTTTCTGATAAAAGTATTAAGTGCAGAATAATTTGACAATGGTTTATAGTATACCCTATGAAATTATTGCTTAATGTACTCACACTGGAGCAGCACCGTGGTCGCTCTCGTCAGAATCTGAATTTGTGCGTCGCCTTAGATGCTTTTTTCGCTTTTCGGAGTCCCCTTTCTGCAAGTCATGTCACGATGTTATAATTTGAAACTACCCATTGAAAATCGTGGAAATTATTTGGTTGGTGTCTCATCCGTTTACCTTTGATCCTGGATTTATTGCCAAAGGAGCCTCTTCTTCCTCATCTTGCAACAACTTGTAGCTTTTGTTCTTTTCCAGCATGTCCACAATGGCCTTCTCGTGAGCTTTGACAGGATTAACTCTGGGCTGGGCATGTGGCACCTAACCGGAATCATACTTGTTACTGATAAGTAATAGTGCTGTAGTCCAATTTAAATGCAGCCCCGTCATGTTAATTAATTTGAGACTGTTTTCCTTACAAAAGTTAATACTTATGCATCTTATATGTATGTTGTCCTACAGATATGAAATTTATTTCTGCAGGACTATGGAAATCTGAATTAAAGTAGTATTCTTTAAAATAAGAAGCTACATCAACCAGTCTTAGACTCTTGTACATTGTACTTTTAATGTAGAGTCAAATACAGATCCTTTACGATTACAATAAGCCAAAGTGGTTTTCGTTCCCTTTTCACCCATTTCTCCAAGGGTTTTACCTTATCCCAAAGCTCTGATCCGAAACTTTGGAAATTGGAGTCAACATCGATGACCCCGGTTTCCTTAACCTTCTCGATGAATTCACTGTTACTGGAACTTTTGCTGGCCAAACTGATGAGGTAGTCTGCCACATGCTTGTCGCTCATGCCGAGAATGTCATGTAGCTTGTCGTTTACCCATCGCTCAACGTTGGCCATGGCCACCTGTGAAACACAAATCGGTAGTGAAGCAGATTTTCCAACGTTATTTTGTCGTGATTTTAATGTGTGCTGCAAAGGTACCGGAACAACATTATATCATGGCTTGTCTGATTCGTTGTCAAAGAAACGCCATGCATTTCAGCAATAATGCTATTGGCTTTTTCGATGGGAAACGTAGGGATAAGATAACAGGTTGTTACTACTTACCCTCGTTTATATTTCTTTTTCGAAAACCGGTTGTTGGTTTTGTAAAACGCTTACAAAACGTCAATTGCCCGACGACTGGCGTTGTTTAGATGTGCGCCGCCATTTTGGTATTGTGCATTCAGGTTGGACGAGAAGCACGTGTACTTAAAGCGCTTTAATTAAAGGGCGACTCTTAAATACGCCGTATTTGGCCCCACTTTCAAATAGAAATGTCGGCTTCCTTCAAGTGAGAGGCTAGTAATGCAAGCAGAATTTCTTGAAATTTGTTAAATATTTTTCATGGTATTGATATAATGAATCAGTAGTAATGATTAATTTTCTGTTTTAAGTGAAAAGTAGCGATCTCAAAATAAAGTACAATTAAGTGATTAATAGTATGAATAAACAACCAAAATTCTGAAACACTTTTTCTGTTCAAGTACATTTTTTTGAAAATCCCTGAAGCATAATTCGCAAAACGTTTTTCGACATTATTATTTTCTGTAACTTGCACTGGTTCTAATTTAAAATCTTAAAAAAAAGCATTAATTGCACTGTCGTCCACCAAGTAAATAAATATTTATTGTATTCATTAACCAAGAGACATTTCATAAAAAAAACTGTTGATATGCATATGTAAATATAAAATATTGAAAAAATATTGCAGCCCATTTTAGCGAATGTTGTTTATTCATGATATTTACATTTTCGTTTTTAAATGTTTTGTCATTCATATTTACATTTTCGAAGATCATTTTCCTAAGGACAGTTTCATAATGTCTATAATACTAGCTATATCAAGTTCAAAGAAAATATTTACTTACTTGTGTTTTCATGTTTGTATATTTATCATTCATCAAATTTACTTGGGGCCGTTTTCATTTGAGTTAGTTTGCTTTTTTGAGGATAAGGCGATCGATATTTACACTCTCGAACGTAAATACTTACATTGAAGGCGAATAAGAGATCTTAGTTGGCATAGTTAATTATCCCTTTTGTTATTAGCATCACAGAGTCTAAAGCCAGTTAAATTGTAGACTTGTAGTGTTGGCGCTAAAAACGATAGTTTGAATATGACAAGTAAAAACAAAACTCTCCTTGACTAGTTTAACGATTACATTGCATTTATTATTATCATTTTTTTTTACAATTGTATATCTTGATTCAAGTAACATATTGTATATTTGGCACTAAACTCCTACGGCGCCTCATTTTTGGCTGACGTTTGTCACGTTTGATCACCGATAGCGCTGTATACAACATGCAGAAATACAGCATCGTCAATGGCCCATATGTCAAATGTCATAGACGAACACACGAAGCGCCACCTGTGTTCCTCACTGAGCCAATTGGCACTGAACGGAAGTTTATAATCGAAAGGCAGACTTCACAATGATATTTTCATAATCTTAAGGCCCTGAAGAAATGACCGATACTTAGTGTTTACTTTGATGCGTAACAATGTGTTTTCATAGACAGGCAGCACTAATAACTGATGTGATAGCACATTTCACATCCCACTAAGCAAAAATATAATTTCTTATGTTCGAGCCTAACTCCTTTAAATGCATGATCTCCCCGTGATGATTCAATAGGCAACAGGCACTTTTATTGCATTTATGACTAGTCGCACCATTGTTTTCCATCGTTTATCTACAAAAACTTGCTTGGTATAAAGTGTTGATCTAAAAATGTAACAGTAGACAACATTGGATTTAGTAATTCCCTAATTATATTCAGATGCAACGGCCCATCCAGGCCAAATATGTAAGGTAAACGTAAAACCTACGGTACAAATTGACACTTAATGGAAATTTTGTGATCAACGCCGCATATAAAGATACAAGTAATGAGTAAATACAATAATATTAATGAAAAGACTAAAAATGATATTGAATAGGATCGTTTCCTTTGGTAGAGCATTGATAATGACCAATGTCGATTTCTTTGACCAAAATAACAAATCGGTATAGTATTCAAAATAGGTTCATATTCACTAATCATTGACAGGATCTCCTTTACCATTGATATATACTATCAAGCTGGTACTTGAGAAATGTAACGGTCCTAGTAGATGTGATTATCAAAAATTTAATGTAATAAGATTCCAACCTTCCATATGATGGTCTCATTACTGCCACAGGGCCATCAATAAATTAAAGATCGTCGTTTTTCATTGCCCAGACTACCTGTCTGAGATTAAATATGACATATTAAATGACATAGAAGGCATGTGGAAGGCATCCAAACGTACATGCTGCTGGGAGACTATGTAAGCGCAATCTGGAGTCACGTGGGTGTGAATTGAGCTTTCCTGTAGCTTTCATTTTTCGTGGTGCTCGTGTGTGCATTGGTGTCTGGCGATTGTCAATTGGCATAGCGCTTTGAATTCAAGCTCTTTCTATATATCGTTATTTCCACTCTTCCTTCTGTTGGAGATTGCGAAGTAGTGGGTTTTTCTTGTTAACCTCCGCAAACGTAGAACGTTAAAAAAAGAAAGAAAAAAGATCGACTATCTTTTCGGAAATTCTTGATAAACCCTTTTTTTGAAAGTCCCAAAATCGCTCTCGTTATGAAAATGATATGCATTTGAAAAGTTGCCTGAAGTTTTCCCATTTTTTCTGATTCTCATTACTTAACAGACAAAAAAAAAAGGTAATCCTTGTAGACTTAAAGTTCATAAAGCATAACAAGCAGTTATAAAATATCGATAAATATTTAAGCATTTAAGAAAGTTTTCGTTTAACAGTTAATTATTTGAATATGAAATAAAACTTGAGAAATTTAAAATCTGGAGAGTAATTATGTGATGGGAAACCATACACATGGTTGGTGGTTGGTTGGTAGGAGCATGAAACAGAAATATGAAAATCACTGTGTTATCCTGACAAATAGTTGGTAGTATGTATACGTCCTGTTCATTTAAATTTCAGAATTTGCTTTAGCTTATTCGATTTCAGTTCAAATTTCGCTTTCAGTCAATAGTCGCACACCGTTCCAAATTTTGGTTCCAATGAAATGTTAAGTCTACGGAAAGTTTCAGATTCTCTATTCTATTTTGTTTCGTGTAGTAAGGATTGATGAATGTTTAGAAGCTTTTGTATCAGCACATTTTCTTAAAAAATTGATATTGATGTGATCTGACCTTGCAATGATGTAAATTTAAAAAAAAAAAAATTAAAAATAGTATAGTTATCAGAGCTCATCCTTCAGGTTTTCAGCAACCATAATGGAGTCCTCCGTGTCGCTGATATAATCCGTTTCCCCCGTATAGTGCGTTGGGTAGACAAGAAGCGGCGCTGCTGAAAACGCCCTCAAGTTGCGTTCCTTGTAGTAGCCTTTCCACGTGATTCTTTAAAATAAAAAAATAAAAGAGAGAGACATTTTTTCGTTAAAACTAAGCAATACCATCTGCAAAAACTGACAAAGCCAAAATGTGGGAAAGGATGTATGTTTGTATGGTGGTAAGCAACAGCTGGGTTTTTGCTTGCTGGCATTTGAAATAACGAAATAACTTCAAGTTTACAGAAGTGGCATAAACCTAAATTTAGCTAAATATTTGAGTTTCTGGGGTTACGCGCCGTGTTTACGAATGGAATTATTTCCATCGAACTGTTGCATGATGCAACGGAAATGAATCATTGGTTTCCCATGAAGCCACCTGTCCGTTGTGCACGAACATAGTGCAAGTTTATTGGAATTTTCAAAAACGGCTTAGTCACGCATATTTAAAATATATCTACTATATGTAGGGATTTCATAGATCGTGCATCTTTTGTGTGCAACATTAATAAAACGCTAAACTCCCAAATGCTGCTGAAAATATTAAACAAGCATTTCGCATAACTCCATTTGTAATGAGTCTTCATTTTTTAGCCACATTTCTGTTTTCTGGTAAACAATTGGCTTGGGAATTCCTGGGTGGTGGCCCCATATGTGTTCCAGTGTTTCTACTTTTCAAGATTTCACTTACTCTGGGTGCCTGTCGAACATGATAGGCAGAAATTCGTCTACAGGAACAAGTTTTGAAAGCGGGTCTGCATTCATGAGTTTCTTGGCACCCTCTAACGTTATCATGTAACACAAGGTCCAGTAGGAATAGCCCACCGAGACGAGGCTTGTGGCGCCACTAACGAAAGGCTCATCTTGCTCCACCAGCCGCTTCCTGCCCAAATAACTAAAAAATAAATATATAAAAAAAAAACCAAGAATAAACATAAATACAATCTGCGCTCATCCATCCGTGCCGCAAAATTGAATTTCGAAATTCAATCAAGCGTTGCGTCTTTTACTTTAAAGACGACTGAGTCTTGGATGTATTGCTACTTACACAAGATCCCATTCGAGGTTCAGCTTCTCCATTTCAAACATCAGGTTTTCGAGTTTACGCCTGAAGTACGGTTCGAAGCGGATGTCGTCTTCGAACACAATCGCCGTGCGATGTCCTTTGTTGACGACCTGACAGTGTTTATCATTAATAAATTCGATCAAAATGAGAGAAAATTGAATTGCGTATAGCGCGTGGAGGGATCCGATAGCGTCGTGCTGCTTCGCCATGGTAAACCTGTGGTTCGGACTGCTAGCAGGAGGGCATTGCTGATTTGTTTGGGATCGGATATATAGCACGCGTATTTTAGCGTTTAAGGGCCTTCATTTATGACTAGACAGTTTCATGATCATAAATTTGCTCAAAAAGAAAGAACTGGATTGCTTTTTTTTGTGCGAAGTTGTCGCAAGTGTACCATTGTTAAAACGTAAACTGGGAATATTTCTAAAATTTTTCACGAGTTTGGAATATTGTTTAACAACTTAATTGTAACAAATAAAACGTCGAAAAGATGTTATGTTAAAACATCGTTTTGTTATTGCGCACTTAACGTAGACTTAACTGCCAATTATGACTTTCTTACCTCTTTCCACACGTTGTAATGACTTAGGAAGCAACCGATTTCTCCCATTGTTACCGGTCTTTTAGAAATTAAAAAAGAACACAATTGTATTTAGTTTCATATGGGCTGTGAACAGATTGGCTAAACAAGTAGTAATACCTTTTATGATAGGGATCCGCATATTCCGGCATCATTTTAACTCCAAGCTGGTGCAAATATGAAGCGTTCAGCTCTCTTTAAGGATAAAAGAAAAATAATATTTTTAACTTTTATTATTTAAAGTATACATTATGTATAAATAAAAAATCTTATATTTCATTCTAGAAAAGAAAACTGTTAAACTCGCATATAGTATAATATTGTTATAAAAAATTCAATCCTAATTGTTGATATTTCAGTTCCATTTTTATATTTGTAGTTGAAATATTGCGGAAATTCAGTATTCATAACCAATTACTAATTTGGTAATTTATTTTCACTAGTAATAACTTATTTTTCCGTCTTTCTTTCTTGGTTCGCATAATCTAAGATACTCTAGCTTATTGTTTCTTTATTTACTTTATTGATGCAAAAAAAACGTGAATAACTTCAATTTTTTTTTAACTTGAATAGAAATTGCGGTAAAAAAATGCGTTAAACTTAATTTAAGTTAAGAAAAATGTCATTTTTTGCCTTATTTTTCTTCTTCTCCACAAGTTAGTGTTATCTTGGCGAATGAATCACATGGCAATATAGCTTACGCGTATAAACGCACTTATGTTCACTACAGGCTTTCCCTTCGGGAAAAGCACCAATGGGGAAAAAATAAAGCTTCTTATACGAAATGCAAAAATCTTTCATGCAAAAACTCAAATCGAGCACCAAAAAAAATACTATTTGTTTACCAGAAATATTCATTCGCTTTTCTAGAGTTTTTTTCTTCTATCGAATGTAAGCAGAAAGGCTTACTTTTAAATGTACATTTGGTTTCATTTGTTTTTGATGTAACATCTAAGTAAAAAGCACCTACGGTAATGCTACGAAAACATAAACCCCTTTTATTGATGCATTTTTAAAATGCAAGATTTTTTCGTTTTTGTCGTCGACATTGAATGCACTGAGAAACAAGCTACAACGAGAAAAATGTGTATAGTGAACAAACAGTATATATTCACATTTTTAAAACAACCCTGCATGGATGCCTTTTTTCCCTTAACTATTCGGTCATCTTTGCGATAATGCACATTAATGCTGGTGGATTTAACGAATCAACGTTGAAAAAAAAAAAAAAAAAAAATACGTTAAAGCCGTTATCTAATAAAAAAACAGAAAAAAACACCACAATTGATGGCGATAAAAATAATTTTCGCGAATAAGGGCTGGCGTAATGTGGAAAATTCGATATATTAAGCCTGCTACACACTGCTGCATTTGCGTGCGTCGCGTTGCGTTGCGCAAACGCAGGGAAACGTCGTGCAATGCAACGTGACGTCACTGCAATGGTGAAGCATACACGTTTCGGGTCCGTCGCGTCGCGTCAGATGCGTTTGTGCGCGTTTTTCCTGCGTGAACGCACACGCACACGCAGCGCCACGCAACGCACACAAACGGCATCAAACGCATCAGTGTGTAGCAGGCTTTAGATAAATCGGCAGTCAGTGAGACGCGTCTTAACTTTCTTAGCTGATAGGTGCATGCATAATGGCACCTAATTAGCTTTATTCAGACCATTCTGGGCTTATATGCCACCGGAGGGTGCTGAACCAGAATGAGGCTAATTACATTTGCACATATATATATTCTGCAAATTGGGAGCACACAAAAATTGCATTTGTTTATAATGATAACTTTACGAAAAGAAGGCTTTCAAGAACCTGCCAAAGTTATTAATATAAGTCAAGGTCCCGTACTCGCATAATAAAAAAACTACAAAGGCTTTGCCTTGTTGTTGTAATTGTCAGAGTGCACTGATGATAACCTTAAGCCCCGCCAACTATGTTATGGGCGTAATAACGACGTAATATGCGAATGCGGAAAATGCGGAAAAAAATATTGAGCAACGGAGCTAGAATTTTAAAGAATTCATTACAGTGTACAGACAAGACAGTTCAATTTTTAAGCGATTTAAAATTAAGGTTATCTTCATCCGAGCGTTTTATTTATTTATTCGCAAAAGTTATGGGGTAAGAGAAACACCAGAAGCTAAAAAACGAAATAAAGTGTTCCCGAACCACCTCAACCCGCACACAACCTTGTGGCAATATATTTCCAGGACGGAAATAATATCGTGGCTAAACGGAAATGGCGCTATATGGTTTTTGCTCGATTTTTGGGTGTATGATCCTGATACATTTATGTTGATTGAGTGACGTAAAACGGATGTCGAATGCGCAGATGCACGTCAGCAAGGACCAATGCGAGGGTTCGCTTTGGTGCTGTTTGCAGTAATCAGATTTTTGTACAAGGGGAGAACGGCTCATTTTTTTTATAACCTCAATAAACTTCTTAATAAACTCAATGTGAATGAATACCTTAAATTTCAGTTTACAACAGTGTGCAAAAAAATATAAAGACAAAAACACCTTTGAGTCTTTGACCGAGCTAGGTAGTTTAGTGGTAACGCTATCTGTCTGGCAGGTTTGATTTCCGACCGAGTCGGCTACCCTGACTGTGGTTTTCGCGGTTTTCCACATTGTTTCCAGGCAAATGCCGTTGTAGTTCTTCTAACAATCGGCCACGACCGTGCTCCTTCATGCCCTTCTGCTACTTTCTGTCTTGACTTGTGTGTATTAAGACGTGTCTCCACCAAGACGTACATAAAAATGTACGTACATGCACGAATTAAAACCACTCAAACCTTGTAGGGAAAAACTGTACGGCTAACGGCTCAGCCGATACTACATACATTTCCCCCCCCCCCTTTGATCTACACCGCCTCCCGAGCGATCGTTCAAATGTACGTACATACACGATTATACATACAAAATGGCGGCTGAAACAAACCCGGCAGGCAAACTTTTTTCGCATATATGTTTGTAAAAACGTGTGTGTACGTACAATGTACGTCTTGACGGAGCTGCGCCTTTATAGACTGGTTTGTATTATGGGTATGTTTATCCCCAACACTGTTTAGGCCCTTAAACTTTATAATATACCAAACCAACCAACCTAAAACACCTTTGACTATTATAACGATAAGAAAATCTAGCACTTCCAGGTGTTGTAATGATTACCAGTATTATAATGGCATTATTTGGTACAGCTTTAACTACTTTTGTGAGTTTTGTTTGCTAGTGCAAAATGCCTCGAACAACATTTTGCTAGATTAAACTCGTAGCATTTGTTGTGAAATCCTTGTTTTGTATTTACCCATACAAAAAATGACTATCAGAATTCTGCAGAATTCAGTCACCTAATTTCTGCAGAAAGCATTTTTCAGAATTATGGT
>JAQGBW010002151.1:0-21185 GCA_034698625.1 Julus scanicus
TTTATTAAAATAACAAATTTTAAGTTTAAATTTGAATTTGGCGCTTAAAAATCACGAGCGCCACCTGTTGGATAATAGAGCGAACTACGAATATTATTCGACCTTTTTGTTAGTTTAATAAGAATTAACAATTTAAATCAAAAGATAAATATAACAAGACCTAGTATACATCGTAAAGAATTTGTATACCTTTTTAGTTTTATTTTAACTTTTTTTGCTTGAAAATTGGGAGAAGTGTAAGTTTGACCCATTGAAATACATGGGGGGTAAGAAGGGCCTTAGGCAACACTCTAAAATCGAATTAATAGCAGGCTTGTAATTAACGATACCATCGATAATTATAAACCTGCTGATAATTCAAGTTTTCAGTGATATTGAGTAAAAACTTCAAACTTGTACAAATATTAATCAACTACTTGTAGTTATTAAGTTAAATTAAGTCGCCATTGCGTGCTAAGTGTTAATATGCATATAATGGAATGATTGCATTTTCATTTAAATTGGCGATGTAATTAGATAATGTATATTTTGGTAAATAGTTTAGAAAATGGCATATGTATTCTCAAGTGGTACTTCAAAATAAAGTTAAGTATGGTGGGTGTGGAGTAACTGGAGGTATGCATTATGCAAACAAATACGACATGGAGTATAAATCATGCAAGGATACTAAAAATATTACTCAATAAACATACGATTTCATGAAGCAAAAACAAAATGTAGATCTCCCAAACATATACTTTAATCATGGAAAGCAAATATTAGAGAAGAACTATTGCAATAACTATATAGCTATTGTCTCTTGGTGCATTGAAAAATGTACTGAAAAGAACTAACATAAACGTATGTATTTTTTGTTTTTGTTGCATGTTTTGATAAGCGTTCTGTTTTGCACCATTGGCTAATACTTGTCTTTATCTCCTGTATCAAATTTTAATCAAACCCTACGACATTTGCAGCATTGTTTCATTTATTCTATGCAAAAAAGTATAAGATGCCCGAAAGCGTGGGAGATGCCAAATTTGATTTATAAGCAGATATTAACAAAACTGCGGTGTACAAAAATGCTAGCCAGGCATTAAGCCTACAAAACGAGATTGACGTTTTGTATTACGGAAGATGATCATTGGCGTCGTCATGGCAACGCTCTCCGAGAAAGCTTAGACGACATCAAACATTGTGCAACTTCTTTTCATCAGCAAAGTAAACCCATGCATCGATGCTTTTGAAATTCTTCCATTTGATCTATTTGCATTGATGACTTTGAATCTTCATGCTGGTAAAAAATGGCATCGTCAGTAGGAACAATAGACCAGAAATATATAATACAACTTTCGAATCGTGGAATAAAATGAATTTCCTTGAAACAATGACACCTGATATTTGATAGTTATGTAAAGCAGACAAGTCACTGTTCTACAGTGGAGAACTGGCCAAATAAAATGGCAAATCGTTAGACAATGTTATGTATTAGTGAGTTTGTACTCGTAGTACTCGTGTATAAACAAAATCCGCTTTTTTACTTGTGTACTTTTTGAAAATTGTATTTCTTAAAAAATTAAATGATTGCATACACTGGTTGTGGATGGGCCTTCTTTACATCCTGTCAACATACATTGTTTGACAAAGGTGCGTTTCTACTTGAGATTAACTCTCGAGAGTTACTCGTCACATCTCGTATTCCACAAAATTTTCTAAATAAGGTGTATTTTTGCTGCATTTCTGCCTAGCTCTCGACAGCTGCTCTCAAAATTCGAACATGGTTCATATTTTGCGAGCTGCTATCAGAGACAGCTCTCGAACAGTAGAACGAGAATTTTTTAAGGTGCTACATTGAGAACTGCTATAGAGAGCATCTCGAGAGTTCCTCTCACGTGGAAACGCACCTTTTGTCCGCCACTAGCTGTCCATAACAATAAACATTCAATTACACTTATTTTGGGGAAAAAACTGTCATTAATTTGATTTTCTAAAAACAAATTTCGGTTTGCTTTTTATACCGGATGACAAAATAGCGCCCTCAACTGACTGAAAATTCAACCATCTTTAAATGTAAAACTAGAATATTCCCGCTTTAAGTTTTTGACAAATTGACTTTTTCATGCACCAATTCTAATGTCTGAACAATATTGACCTTGTTATGATTAAAAATGACTTTTTCAGAAAAAAGCAATTTATTTTCTTTTGTCAAAGACAAACAGGAATAAGTGTTACTTCTAACTTTTGCAACCCAGTTTGACAAATGAGCATGGCATCGACCCATGGACTGTCACTCAGCCATCTGAGCAGTTGCTTTAATATCGCTGATAATTATGTAATTATATTCACCCTCATCTAATCCGTCGAATAAAATCCATCATTTAATTGATCGCCGAATGGCATATGTCAACCATGTTGTTATAGAATCCATGGCCAATAAACGCTATGTTAATTATATTCAAGAAATTAGGAGTGAATTAATTCCTATTGCATAAATAACGAAGTAGTAGGACTGCAATACAACATGCTTTTAGCATTTCTGTAGGAATGTATAGATTATAAATATAAAGGGCCACAATCTCGCTTCAATAAAACTTGCCTTAAAGTTATTTTTATAAACTTATTTCAAAAATGAAAATAATAAATCCTGCATGTGTATTTGTGGGAAAATATTTTTTCCAAATTTGAGATAAACACGTTTATTATACTATTATACCCGAGGCTGCTAAGCAAAAGTGTGTTATTGTGACAATGTTTTCCTAAATGACAAAACTGTTCTAGCAGAAAATATATTTCCCAAGCATCTGTCTTTTTCCAGCTCTTAATTTCATTTAAAAACAATGTAGGCGAGAAGTCTTAATTTGGATTGTTCAGATTTAAAAATATATATGATAAATAACATAATGACAAGAACAACAACTTTGAAATTTATTCACATTACTATATTTAATAATAATGGTTGACCATGCTTTAAGTTATTATTTGTAATTTAATTAGAAAACTCTCATTGTCAGAAGTTTAGCAAACGCTATACATAGGTGTTTGATTTTATTATTATACAAAACATAGTGCCTGTTGTTAACATTTGCTACATGCTTTGGATACTCCAACATGTGGCCACATTTCATGAATCAGCGCATTTGTGAATCACCGATTTCGTGTTGCAGGAGTAATATGAACATTAAAAGAAACAACCATCATTATTGATGGTGAAACAGGTGTTATGTGGGATAATAAAACGACATGGGGGCTATATTGTTGAACGAATGTGACCGAATATGCAAATAAACGTTTCCAAAATAATTGAGTGACAATTAAGCCTTCTCCTTCTTGACATTTACGTTTAGAGTTTTGCTAGGACCCATATGCGACGAGATTGTATAATAGGTTGCAAATGCGAGTATGAAGCAGTTTTTGAAAAAAAAAATACAAGTCCTGATGGTGGGGGGATTTGGGGATTCGTGAAGGGGAGAGGAGAGCAATATTGGACACATTATACGCCAAAGCTGAAAATTTCCATGTGTTATTCTTATTGACTTTCACACAAAGTGTTCGAGGTTATGGCGCGTTTCAGTAAAAGTAAAGTCTGTGACGAATGTGGGGGGTGGAAGGGGGACTATTAAAAGGAAAAGTGCATTCGCGGGTACTTGTTCATAAATGGGGTCCCTCGCCCCATAGCCATGGTAAAGCTGCACCACAGTGCTTTTGTTGTATATTATTTCTTCAGCGATTACCATAGCGGTGGAGAATGGAGTTCAATCGCCCTCTTTGTGAATAAGAAACGCTCGGTTTTCATACCGTGACCAAAGCCCCTCTGGAAGTCGTTTCACATTGCCCCTACTCCAAATGCAGGCATTGTGCAGTAACGATTGACGGGAATACAAAGCACGGTAGTAAAGTGATGTTATTGATTCTGTAAAATTATACACATGATGAGTATGAGAGCGTGTTCTACCACATATTGCAAATGTGATGACTGTATTACGATATACAATACCATGATTTGATTTTGAAATTCAAGTTGTAGGTAGTGGACTTGATTTCTAGCAGAGTTTACGTTTTGACATTAAATTAAAAATTGAACAAATTTAAAGCTGAAATGTGGAATGAATGTAATGTAAATATTGATCAAAGAATATGATTTTCACATCTTTAGAATCAATGAAAATAGAAGCTTCTATAACTTGAAGGCTTTCATCAATTTGATTTTCTAATTATTAAAAAAAAAACACTTCAGGTGCTTTATATTAACTAGTGGTGTAATTATACTACATGTTCTGGAGATTTGATCACATTAACAGCATGACAGTAAAATTAGGTTTACAATAATTTTACACATGGGCAACTACTTAATTGAATGTTAAATTTTCATTCGATTCTATGGATATAATCACCTTCAACAAATGCAATTTTTCTGGTTTAGAAATGCAATTTTTCTGGTTTAGAAATGCAATTTTTCTGGTTTAGAAATGCGATTTTTCTGTTTTAGAAATGCAATTTTTCTGTTTAAGAAATGCAATTTTTCTGTTTAAGAAATGCAATTTTTCTGTTTAAGAAATGCAATTTTTCTAGTTTAGAAATGCAATTTTTCTGTTTTAGAAATGCAATTTTTCTGTTATAAAAATGCAATTTGTATGCATTAAAACGCAATTTTTCGAAGACAAAAATGCAATTTTTCTGTTTTAAGGTGCGATTTTTCTTAGGCAAAAGTGCAATCTTAAATATATGGCCAAAATTGTTCAATCCAAGATTCTGGACCCTTTCTCTCCCCACCAAATGTGATGAGATCTACGGCCTTGCTTAAAACTATTTATTTAAGTTTTAAAATAAACTTGCCATTTTGCATTGTAATCCATCTGTAAGGGATAAGAAATTATATTTAAGTATAATTCAGGGATATAAAAACAAAAACCGTCTCAAAATAGCAGTATATGTGGCTGATCGAACCGTATATTAATCACAACGACGTCTAAAATGATTAGATACTGAACGATCTTTATTTATTGCAAATAGATAACTTCATTTTTTAATGATATCGCTAAAATAATCTTTCCTCCACAAAGTACTCTATAAACAAAGCATAAAGAGCTAAACCAACTATTTATAAAAACTAAAGTCACTCAACGGTAGAAAAAACGTAATTTAAGAACAAACTATTATTCCTTAAATGAAACTATTATTAATAATTGCTTCATAGGAATTCTTCATAAATATAACAAAATTCAAACAAATGTCGGTTAAGCTCACGTTTTGCAGCATTTTTACTCGATCAGGTCAAAGTAAAACGTGGCTTGTTTATTTCTAGAAGTAGGCCATCGGCCATGAGTTCCAGTGTGTCATTATCATATAAATGAGTATTTGTAAGCGCATAATTGCGTCGATAAAAGTTGTCTCACACGAAGCCCATAACCATGTAAATGTCTTTGGGGGGGAAAAAGTGGCAAATTTTCCGCTTTGTGATTAATCTCCCCATCTGAATCTCTTTCTGTTTTTATGTTAGAAGCTTCCATAATCCATCCAGGATTTTGGTGAGAAAAATGACTTGCAGGTTACCTTTTGTAAGGGGAAAGTCTCGTGGTGTGTTTTCACCGCCGGCGAACATATGAGAAATGAATATCTATTTAACTGGATGTAGGCAGATATGCGTGTAATACGCACTCACGATGGCATATGGCGACCCATTACAGTTTCTAATAAATCAACGCAAATTCTGATGCAGTGGTTGGCTTATAAAATGCGAAATTCATTCATATACCTGCATAATGCGACATACACATGCACAAAAGACGTTGTGAGCATGATGTGTAGCTCATTTTAAAGGTTAAGTTATGTCAGTACATGCATGCCATTATCACTGCATGATTCCGTAAATGGATGTTTAGTGTAAAAAAGTTGTTTCGCTGTATATTAATCGAGGAAGTGTATGAATTTATCAAGAGAGGAATTATTGGATTTTTTTTCTCTCTCGCTCTCTTTTCCTAATTTATGATAGCATCTTCCTGTCGAAATTTTCTTCCCATCGTTTATTTCCCGCCTGATTCCTACGCCATTATTTATCCCCTTTCTCTTTTGTTATACGATGATATATATTGCGGAATAAATTTCATGTCTTAAATACAACAATTATTTTTTTCCCCTTTACCGATCTATCTAAGGAGCCTTGAGTTTAGTCCATATCCATCTGTGGAAAAAAAACACTTGTTGTTGTTTTAGAGATTAAATACACTTTGTGGACGTGCTTTTGCAGAATAAAAGGATAATATTATAACATATCTACATCAAAATAGAAGTATTGTTATAACCTTCTTGAAAAGAGAAATGCTTAAAATGATTAAATGCTTTGAAAAATTACTTTTTAATATGGGCATTTATTAATACCTGTTCGGATGTGACGCTGTACTTCTCTGAGTAAGTTTGATGAAAACTTTCATTGGAAGCATATTGAAAAATACTCGCATTTGCACAAATAATTTGTTAAAAATGCATTTTTTGATAAAATATAGGAAAAGTATAGTGATATTTAGGGAGTCATACAATTTCAACTAAATTTCTTCTACAAAAAAAAAAAAAAAATTCAACTAAAGTTTTACAACTAAACATTTTTACCTAAATTTGGTTCAACTAATGATTTACACATAAATTTTTATAAATTTATATTTACAACTAAAAAATGTTAACTAACCTAACCTAACTCAGAAAAATAAAAACCACCTGATTGATGTTTAGTTGAACATTTCTTAGTTGTAAATTCTTCAGTTGTACGATTTTAGTTGAGTAAATTTAGTTGAAACTGCCTGCTACCGATATTTAGACTTTTGCAAAAAAAAACTCTTTATTTAAAATGATTTGCAAAGTTTTTGAATATTTTCCTATAGGTTTCATATTTCTTCGTCTGAAAATACGAATGTTAAATAAATTAAAAAAGAACCTTAAAATTAACTAAACACCTAACTCGTTAATGTTTATAATATAATTAAACTTCGTATATAAAATGCAAATTGTAACATTAGTTATATTTTTTCGTGTTCTGTTTTGGAATCTTGGTGATAGAATCGTTCTTTTAGAATTAAATATAGCGTTATTCTTAAAATAAAATTATGTTGGTGATAAACTGACTTAACACGGTATTCATTTGTGGTTTCCTGCACACGTTTTGTTATCAAAAATGTTAGTAATCATTCGAGTTTTGTCAGATATTTCGAGTGTTACAATCATGTTTTCTTTATAATCTGACTTTCAAATTACAGTTGGTTAGCTTTCTGAATTATAGGTTTTAGTTAAATTTACCAGAAATTGCCGCCATTGCAATGACATAACAGATATTCCTAGACTTCTTTTAGAAAACGTGGACAGATTTCTGTACTCGAATGGCATCGTTATTTTCAAAATGCATGAGAGCTGGGTTTTCTTATGCATCTCTATAGGGACTTAACTTCGGCATACAACCATCCACTTGATAATATAAAAAAGAAGGATGAGAAAAATTCTGGTTGCATGCAGAGTTGGTCCTGATGGCAAGTCGATGAGCAGCCTATCATCGGAAGCGGAAAAGCCGTCGCATCCGGATGGCTGACAAGCGGTAATCATCAATCAGGGACTGGTCGCAGTATTGATCAGGTGGTATTCAGGTAACTGCATCAAATGTCGCAGTGAAAGACGAGGGAGTGATTTCTTGTCTGTGATCGTCAATTTTTGGGAACTTTGCCACAAGGTGGCACGATAGTCTTTAAGCTGTTACTTTTATCAATACTTTTTTATTATTATTGTCATGCAACCATGACTTATAGTACGTGTCATATGCAGTGGAACCTCGGTTTACGAACTTAATCCGTTCGTTAACCCTGTTCGTAATCCGAATCAATTTTTTCCATTGCAATTAATGTAAATCCAAATAATGTTTTTTTTTATATACAGTCGAGCCTGTCTATCTCGAATTCCATGGCAAGGATTAAAATTTCGAGATAAACAGGTTTCGAGAAAAACAGGTTGAAATGCCTATTGTATAGAATTTTTTCCATTATTGATTATGTATGTATACATATTATAAGAAAATACCTTTACGAACGACATTTTTTTTAGTAATTTCGTCATCCTGACGTTGCTGTGAATCAAGTTAATTTGCAGATTCTTTGAAATCTACTTTAGCAAACATTGTTTTTATTAGGAAAATTTGTATTATTACTACATTCTATTTATGTAAATCTGGTATGTTCGGCGAATTTCTTCAATGTCAGTGAAGAAAATAGTCTTCATGTGATTTTAAATTTTATGCCTTTCTAAGTTAATAAAAAACAATCTACTGTGTGCAGTTTAAATTCAGCCAATTAATAGAAATTTGAAAATTCAATTAATTTATCGTTTATTTTTGAAACTCCCAATTCTCACTCGATACTCGGCCAAACAACAAGTGGTCGAGTACGATTAATTAAAATCAAATATCCGGGTACTCGACACTCGACATTGGATTTCCAACTTCCAATAAAATATTTATCCCAAAGACGTGTGTCTGAAAGGTAAATGAATGTATTAAAAATCATGATGTCAAGAATTCCCTAGAATCTTGCAATAATGATTTATCAAACAAAAGCTTATTTTTTAGCATAGCCATGTACAGCTTCTCACCCATCCATTTGACGATGAAAAACCTGTCTGGAAATGTTGAAGAGAAAACAGGAAGTTCCAGTCCACCAGTCGAATTCTTCAAGAGCCTTTGTGGAAATGGATATTCTCCAAACACTACCATCGTCTATGTAAATCTCGATTTCTGTCTGTTAGCAGACCAATTCATTGATGTGGGTAAAAGTCGTAAATCCAGTCTCTCCTTGCCAATGGGGTCGTTGGGGTACCTGCACAATTACCAGCACGCCAAGCAATGATTAAGGCAATGCTCCAAAACGGAAAGCTGAAGTCGATGCCAGGTAGTAAACGCCTGGTTTATGGCGTCAGCCACAAATTACCCAACAACTTAATTGAAAATCCTCGAAAACAGATTTCACAGCATGGGGGATTGATGAGATGGTGGCAGAGCTGATTGGGGTTTTGGAAACCGTTGAAATATATATTTACTTTTACCACTGTTTATGGTAGTGGAGGACGGCGTGCATCCAGGGTATTGTTTACTGAATGTTGTATAGTGATACACACCACCCTTTGTTTATGGCCAGTAAAACATGTAGGAGGCAGTTTGAACCTTTTAATTACATGCGCGATGATTGGTTGAAAAATTATCTCTTAACCAGTCGGGATTTAATGCTTCTGAAGATAGTAATTAATTACACGCTGGGTAATTCTGTGAGCTGTTATCCAAGGCAGTCTGGTTAGGAGCATTAGCCTTTTATGTTTTGGATATGTTAATCACTGCTGACAAACGCCTGCAACGTTAACACTGTTCCAGGAATATGGTCCCTAAATTAGCTGTATAAGTTGCATTGTCAATGTAAAGCATACTTTGCATTCGTTCTTATTAGCGTTGTCATTGATATATCAGCTAATGATCATGAGCGAATTACTTTAGGCAACATTTCGTCGACTACTGTGTTATGGGGATTAAGTGTAATCTGCTGATAATCAAACTTCAACCAAAATGTCCATCTGGATGTATGAGAATTTTTCCAGAGCACCAGTAAATAATTTATGGCAAATTGTTAAAAAAATGGGCCAATATATCACAATGTGAAAGGAGTACTTTGGGTCAGTTATCGTTTTGTCAAGTTGGAATGTCCAAAGTGAGTTTCAAAGGGACATTTTCAGCCAGTTGGAGAGAAAACTCTTCCGTCATATTTTAGCGTCTTCCTAATATTCTAAATTTCGCATATTTTAAATTTAACTATTTTCATTGTGACATCTATTTTTGTGTTTTTGCAAATCACAACTAACTTTCATCTCTGGAGGAAAACCTAAATCTTTTGTTGTTAAATTAGGTCAATATAGGGATTCCTGTCAAAATACATTCAAAATACATTTTGAAATGCATTTCTTTTCCATGTGGGTATGATCATGTTATTCTATATTTTCTTATTGTTTAACTCAAAATAAGTAAAAAAATATTAAATGTCCATACAAGTAGAGAATTCTTTAACACAGCTTGCAACCTTGTGTTCTGAAAATATTCATTTTTTGAGTATATCAACTCCATACATGGAAATTAGACGTCATATATGACTGTGGATGTTTTCAGAAATACATATATTGACATGTATATAATAGATACAATTACTATAGCATTCATGTCCCTTATAATTATTTTTCACTAGGGATGCCCTGGCCCAAAGGATAGAGGAGGATGGGTTCTATTTGACCTGAACAGTTTCGGGTCATAATTATTGAACCCTTTTTCAGCATTTAAAAAACACCGAAAACTGTCCCAAAGTATCCACATTATACGGTAATAAAAACTCAATGTACATTTGCCCATAAAATTTGCATTTGAAACAACCAAATTTCTGGAGGTATGCTGGAATATGAAAAATGTTAAAATAAAGAGGACCACTCATGGTCATAGATTGTCAAACTTTAGTATACATGCATTATTCCTAAGCAAAGCAGTACGTGTACATGTATGGCACATCCATTCGTGACCATCATGTAGTACAGTCGAACCTGTCTATCTCGAACATGTTTATCTCAAAACCCTGTATATCTCTAAATATACCTTTACAATCTAAATTCAGTGTATTTTCAATGTATATCTCGAAATATGTTCTTCCAAAACCTCTGT
Organism: Julus scanicus; assembly: GCA_034698625.1. NCBI lineage: Eukaryota > Metazoa > Arthropoda > Diplopoda > Julida > Julidae > Julus > Julus scanicus. The sequence continues at coordinate 10,694 of JAQGBW010002151.1, forward strand.
TTCTCGAATTTCAAACAAGCCTCAATTTCAAAAATAAATGTTCCTTCAATGGCACACAAAAAATGTTGTTTGTCCAACTACAACTTCTTAAAAATTTTCTTGAATCTCAATGAAAATGTCGGACAAGAAGGATTCACAGCTATTGCTAACCTTAGGAGGATAATCGAATTAAAGAGGGCTAGACGCGAAAAATCCTTAAAAGACTATTATATGTATTTCCAAAGTTGAAGGTTTGCCAAAAAATTTGCCACTGTGATTACGTATTCCTTGAAATTAATAAAAAATGTCGTTCGTAAAGGTATTTTCTTTTAATATGTATACATAATCAATAATGGAAAAAAATTCTATACAATAGACATTTCTACCTGTTTATCTCGAAATTTTAATCCTTCCCATGGAATTCGAGATATAGGCAGGTTCGACTGTATATGACATGTAGTGTTAAGCACGTATAGGTTTTCCACCAGAATTATTACTATTGAGGTCCTACTGAGTTTTTCATACAAGGATGATTTTACAATCAAATATATCAGCCAACAAGCCAGTTTTTGCAGGTTGGCAAACTGGACAGGATAACCAGCGACCTGTGTTAAATTTCTTCCAACGTGTCATTGGTTGACAGACACGGTTAAGTACTCGACCCTAGTAATGGACGATTTAACAGGGGTGACTTTTCCCCCCTTAGCCACCATTGTTCCTTCCACGATGCCCCATTTGCGTTAGGGCTGCCAAGTGGCGTTCGTTGCACGGTTGCCTAAACCTTGATTAGCGAATGTTAATAGAGCAAGAAATGTAACAGTTGCACGTGTTGTGTATGATCCCCTTGCAATAGCCAAGGGATTTCACCAGTTTACAATGAGTGGTTTGAGTCCGCTGTATAGTATGTGCAGCCTCTGATCAATACCAAAAACCCATAGCCGGTTAAGGCGGCAGGTTGTTGTCGATCGCACCGAGTTTGTGAAAACAATATAAACTATATGGCCGCCATAAAATTAAATTAGATCACTTGATGATACGCGCTTACATTAATGACTGACTGCCAGCGGAGGACGCTAACGTTGTTCCGCGTTGTGGAGCGTGACTGTTTTAGGCGGGAGGTTCCAATAAAGGCGGGTTTGCATTAATTTTAATTAACGGTAAAAATAAATTTTGGCTGAGTTTATTAGAGGTTAACCGGGGCTTTATGTAGTGGTGGACATTGCGTTATGATTGATGCCTATTGGGAAGGCAGGTCTTCATGGGAGCATGAGCATGATGTATAGAACAGGGGTCGACAGAATTTTTTTTTGGAGAAGGGCCAAATAGGAAATAATTTAGGTCTTGAGCGCCAAATTATACATCGTAATCATACAAAGTGACTTCTACGAATTGATTTGTTGAATTAGTGATGCCAACCCTGGTGAAAAAAACAATAGAAACCAGTGGAGATTTCTATTGTTATTTTGGACACTTTATTGGTCTTAATTGTTTTCTTTGGTTTCTGTATTGACTTCTATTGGCTTCTATTGACTTATAGTGTTTAATTAGCTGTATTGACTGAACAATAGTTAACAATAAAAAACCATAGAAAACAATTGAAACCAATAAAACAAATAGAATTTTTCTATTGATACCATTAGAAAACAACGTTCCAAATAATAATAGAAAACAATAGAAATCTCTCTTGTTTTTTTCACAAGGGAAAATGTGAAATATGATATTTCTGGATGTCAGTGGCATATTCATTTTGGTCGATAGGCCACATGTGCAAAAAATGTCATCCATTCTTCTTTCAAGGAGTTGTGTTCTGTTCTGTTTCTGTTGTATACCATGTTGGTTAAAGATCGCCTTGCAACAGTAAGGTTATCTGGATGTAATCTGGTTTGTAATAATTTGATTTGCCATCCCTTTATTACTACATGCTGTATACAATGTATCTTCAATTTCAGTCATGTTTTACAATGACCCACGTCAGGTTCTCGAGTAACTTGATATTACAAATTGTTCACCAGGACATGTAGTTAAACAAGTTTTTGGTATTCCCACCAGTTCGGATCTCAGCGCCAGCTATGATGTAGGTTGCGCAACTGCAAAATATAAGCAAACGAACAGGAGGCAATTAAATCTGTTAACCCCCCTACCACAGTTACTCAAATAGAATGAGCTTGAGGCCGAGCTGCGTCTCAAGTCCAGGTGCATACCACAGCCACACAAAAAAATGCCAAGACAGCCAAATGTAAGAGTCAGCAACTGTGGTTGGGTGTCATCTCAAGGTTTGGCTTAAGCTTGAGATGTAGCTTAGAAGAGATAGCTTGAGGCCTTGACCTCCAATTTTTTGACCAACTCTGGAATATGGGCCTAAATGTCTGCTCAACGGGTGGTACGGTTTAAAACAAAAAGTCAAACAAACAGACTCTGCAGATCTTGGAGTGCAGCAAGGATGGCATGTTCACAAATGAGAAGATTATAAAGGTACACATCTTAAAGGGTTAGTTACTCAACCAGAATCAGAAACATTTGATCACAGGTGACATTAGGTGCTCTTTATTGGTGATCATTATTTATTATTCCAAGTTCTTAATTATTGGAAACTTTCTATGTACATTTACACTGATGGACATTTAATGTGCTTTTATAATACCTGAAGAAAATTGTAATAATTTGAACATTTGCAAGGTATGATAGTTTGAAAAGGTTTAATATGCAATCTTGTTAAGTTTTTATCCCTACTCTTGAGATCACAATAGTCGCCACTATCATAGTAAGTTGTTTTAAAATCACTGTGTGAGGCTTAGCCAATCTAGCAATTGGAATTGGCGGTAGTTTTTTATGGAAGCAATTGTGCCTTGTAATTGCTTTTTTTCTCATACGTTTTCTGTGTCTTATCTAAGTAAAAAAAACCTTTTCGCTTCCATTGTACTTTTTGTATAATCAATAAAACATGTATTGAACTTTAACTTGTCTTTGTTGCCAAATTTGGAACCATTAAAGAATGGACTTGCAAATCATGGTTTTAAGAAACACCGAAATTCATATCAAAACATTCCAAATGCGTTTTACTTCATGGTTAGTCACTTCAGTACGGTTCCCAACTGGTATATTATTTTAAGTCACATATAAGAGGAAGATAATCGCCAACCGTAGCAATTTACGATGGTGAGGCGGGGTTGTCCATTCCTATATATTGCTTCTATATATTATTAAGCGGCCCTGCTGGGGTGTATTTCCGTTAATTGCAACGGGACTGACATTCGTGACAAAACGTTAATTTCCTCTAGAAATTGCGCACAGTCAATGGCTGCCTCGACCAATTGGGAATTTTGTCTTGGTGTTGGTCGAACCTGATTTTTGCTGGTGATGGCAGAAAGTGATGCTGGAAGCCCGAGGCGTTATAAGCTTGATCAGGCTTTTAATCGGTCCACATTCAACCGTAATGAGGATGTATTCAGCCCGAAAATCATTAATGACTGGCTGGAAAAGTGGGATGAAAGGTCAGCCATCAGGTTGCACCGACGACAAATTATGCTGTCAATCGCACTGCACATAATATTATGATAGATTATCGGCTAGTATGCATTTGGCAATTTCCTGTGAGAGAAGGATCTTGATCCAAGATCTTCAATGGACCTTTTATTCCGGAAGTGCGAAAGTACGCTCTTTTCCTCCATGGCTGCTGAGAATGACATTGGAATACACTGTGTATTCATAAGGGGAAATGGTTGAAAATGAAGACTCTTAAGGCAGGTTTTTCATAGATACCGAGGTCATTAAGGTCTATAGAGGGTAAAAAAAGTGGAGAAACTGCCCACTTAAGACATCAAATCATCATGAGTTCCTAGATTACACACATTTCATATCACAGTGCTTTTTAGCCAGTCAAGTTTAACATCGCATCCTATTTTATATTTATTAGTTTACTCATACTCGCATTTTATGGTTTTTCCGCACAAAATTTAATTAATTTCAAAGTCTCCTACCATATTACTTCATTAAACTGGAAAATATTTTCAGAATATTAATTTTCAGAAGCACTCTTTACGAAATCTTGTTAATTTTTATGGCTATACCTACTCATCAACATTTAAAAAGTATTAGTTTAGAATGTTCTTGTAGCAAGATTAGAGATCCACAATTTAATTTAAGTATAAGACCTATGGTACCAACATGTCTTGTGAAATTAAAAGCACTTGTTTAGTTGATTTAAATTATAATTATTCAGGCATATCCTATTAATATAGTGGGTTTTAATTAAATTACCCATTTCTCATCGTATAGAATGGAAATTTGAAAAGAACAAGAAATGCATAGAATGCGATAAGGAACCTGCCAGTAACTGGGTGTATATTTGAGGAAGAGAAACTTGGAGAGGAGATTATGTTGGATGACGAGCTTAAACAGCAATGACTTGCATCTTACCAAAGTTTTCCTTTCTCCTTGAAAGTTGTCTCTGTATGTGGTATCGATTTATGCGACTCTGGATGTGCGTGAAAATGTTTGATTTGATATTCTCGTCATTTATATACATTCATGCCGAAAAATGAAATTGAAATAGAAATTCCTTTCCTGGAATGATGTTTGAAGTAGAGATCTACTTGGATATACAAGGGCTTACCACGTGAATTAATTCGGTTTTATTTACGTTGAGTGCCTAAGTTATTCCTGCTTTTAGAATGAAAGATTTGCATATCAACCATTTGCATTTCCTAGATGATGTCTCCATTTTACCGATAGAAAATTATGATGATAATATTTTGGCACCAAAGGACTCTTAGGACACGGTCATTTATATCAATACTTTGAATACCACAGCGCCACCTTTCCTAACAAAATGGCGTCTGTGCTAGTACAGGCCACAAGAGGACATAGTTGAAATCCAGATCTAAACTCAATTGAAGATTGTTGAAAACTCTGAAAGGACCATGTTTCCCAACAATGACATTTCTATGGAATATGTTGCTAAACTTTTTCATTCGATGCAAAGGAAGATACAAAGCATTTAAGTCCAAAAGATTTGCTTCAAAATATTAACAACACCTGTTAATCTTTACATGGATTTAATGTCTAGTTTGTGCATATTTCGGTTGTTTTTGGTTTAGCATTACTTGAAAATCAGGATCAGTGTGTTCTTATAATATTATTTTTCTAATTGTGCTGCGAAAACATATAACCAAATGTATCAAAAAGAATTTGGGTCCTATCTATTGTAATATAGACGAACTCAGTCCATTCATATTTGGTTAAGTTTGCACAATGCAATGGCTTGATTTATTTCGAGGAATATAATGTTGAGAATAGCTAGCACATGTTCTAAGAAATTCTCTATAAATCCTCTTAAATGATAGGCTTTTGCAAAATTGCTTTTGTATAAGGTACACTAGCTGTTATTCGACTAATGTGGCATTTTCGAAATCGTATTGAGTATAAAACATTTTTCATGCAGTTGCTGGGTTTGAAACTCTGAAATAAACCCAGGTTCTTAGACGGTAACAGACAAACTCAAGTACTGTGCATGACCCTTTGTTTATAAAGCAATATTGACGAAATAAGAGATGAGACGAACCAAACCAAGCAGACTATACGAAATAGGTTGATTTGAAGTTTTCTACAAATGGAATTCCAATAACATATATATGCTCTTCTGGTTGCTCTTGGCATGCAGCAATATTGAGTTCTGAAACGCATGAATAGAAAACACTAGATACAGAGCGAAAGCTGTCTTGCTGTAATTTAATTAAAAACGTTCGGTTTATACGCGAAGAATTCAAGCAATACAATGATAATGTCATGCTCAGAAGTCATGGATGTCCCATTTTTTTTCTCTTTTACGAGGTTTAATATAGTTTAATAAAAGAAATTTGAGAAATTGGTATCAGCTCAGTACTAAAAGGATTCTTTGATTTGTAGCCCGAGATCTTTATTTTGTGGATATTCTACCTTCAACATTTTTCTTTTTGAAATATTAAAATATTTTCATCACGATTGGTATTGAAACACTACACTAGATGCTTTGGAATAAGCAGATATATGTTCATAATTCTATGGAACTAAAATATGTTTAGCTAGAATTACAATGAAATTACGGTATTTTAGTTTCGTTGTAATTATAAATGCACTTCTTACTGCGTGTAAACGTGTAAAATTTACGTTTAGTAATTTCAAAAATCGACTTTAAAATTGTGAAAAACAAAACCTTTTATTGAATTCTTTATAAATTATTACTCGCATATTGGTTTATACGATCAAAAACCATAATTTAGGTAAAATTTTTTTTTTCTGATTTACTTTTCATAGATGTTGTAACTTGTTCATGAGCAGATGGAGTAGGCCCTTACTACAAAATGAAATTTCTTAAAAACGAGATAAAATTATTTCTTTATATTATTAATATTTTATTATTTTTTTATTTCACGACGTACATTTCGGCTGTAAGGCCTTCATCAGGTGTCCTAGATTACTTTTTCCACTCTTTTATATCTTTCCAGGGAAATAAATGTTTCTGAATAACGAGAAACTATTGTTTTCACCAGTGAAAACGTGTTTTTTGCCCTGAAAAGTGAGCTAATTAAGGCACTTGATGAAGGGCTAACGACCGAAACAAAAGATATTTAGTGAAATAAATAATCCCAATGGGTTGGAAATTAATACAATTGTCAATGAGATGTTATTCGAAACCTACAACCACTTGAAGGATAGAAACTATTAGATTTCATTACAATAAAACCGAAATAGAATTTGCCATTTTCTGATGTCCACAATGAAAGACATGTTATGTATTTATCCTTTGACATGCCACTTTTGACCAAGTGGAATTTTCAAATCTTTCTTGATTTCCACGTGTCCAAACTGTGTACTGTATCCACATTGTTGAGAATACTTTAGCAAAAATTGACTGTCCAGTTGTTCACAACCTCATCCAGAAGCTCGAAGATTCTCTAACAACATAACATTGAGTTCACCTTCTCTTCGTTAACATCAATCGTAGAAACCCCTATAAAAACGTCTGCGGAACGTGATAAAATTCCAATAAGCGATTGTTGTCCCCAAAGACGTTGCTACTTGCGCAGATAACGCCATCGACGATGAAATTACATTTCATACATAGTCTTGCTACAAGTACCAGACATTTTTATCTGGCACGTGGGGACTTGTTGAACAGCCCGTGGCTCCTTCGCGCCTCCTCGGATTGCAACTTAAAACTTGCACGAAGTCCTAATCTAGTTTACATCCCAGATGCAATTTCAGACTTAACGAATGAAGACTCGGCGTGGCTGCTGAGGGGAAAAAATCGATGCACATTTGCCAGTTTTGTTGTTATGGCCTGGTGTGCCAGCCAGGGTTAACACGTGAATTCATTGGGTGAGCGGTCCTCCTGAAGGATGGCACAACATACAAACATGTCGTGCCTTTGCGGTCGTTCAATTCAATTCTACTGTTTTTCTAGGACTCTTAACCGTCTTCACGTCCTTTCGCGTTAATGTCTTGTGAAAACAGTGACGATCATGTCCATGCGCATTACAAGATTGCTCTCATGGACTCTGAAAGGTGTCCCGCATTCCCAAACACATTCTTTCACTGTCACCCTGACAATGTCCACCACCTTAACTTAACGGAATTTGTTATTATGGAGTGGCGTAGGTGGTGAAGAAAAACGCTTGTGATCGACAATTCGTCACATATTAAGTGTGTGCCATAAATCATTTAACCGAAAAACAAAATAAGCACATATCTAGAGCCCTATGTAGCTGGTATAGCGATTCTCACGCTTTAAGTCTTTGGGGTGATCCATAAATTATGTCACACTTTTTTGGATCTTTTTAAACACTTCTTCCCCCCACCCCTTTGTCACAATTGCCACAAATTTTACTACACCCCATCCATAATGATGTCACAACCCATCGATTTCATCCCCCCCCCCTTCCCACCAATTACTATTTAATAATTCTATATAATCTTTTATAATTTTATTTGTTAAAATACTTAAAAATATCAAAAAACTTATTTTAAATTAATGAAGCCAATGTTGATATTAATAACATTATATTAAATAATAGATTGCTATGATGATTGATGAGTATAGCAATCGGGAAGATAGTTTTAAGTCACTATACAGGACCCAAATCTTTTTTCTTGACTGCTATTCAAAGTTTCAAATGTTAAAAAAATAAAAAAAATTTTACCGCATATTTTTTACCGTTTGAAATAAATTTTGATTGTGTGAAATCACATTACCGAACCACCCCCCACCCCTTGGTCACAATTGTCACAAAAAAAACCCACTCACCCCCCTAGGTGTGACATAATTTTTGAAGTGATCCATTAATTATGTCACACTTTTTTGCCTCTTTTTAAACACCCTCCACCCCTTTGTCACAATTGTCACAAATTTTACTGCACCCCATCCATAATGATGTCACAACCCATCAATCCTCCCCCCCCCTACCTCCCAATTACTATTTAATAATTCTATATAATCTTTTATAATTTTATTTGTTAAAATACTTAAAAATATCAAAAAACTTATTTTAAATTAATGAAGCCAATGTTGATATTAATAACATTATATTAAATAATAGATTGCTATGATGATTGATGAGTATAGCAATCGGGAAGATAGTTTTAAGTCACTATACAGGACCCAAATGTTTTTTCTTGACTGCTATTCAAAGTTTCAAATGTTAAAAATAAAAAAAAAAAATTTACCGCATATTTTTTACCGTTTGAAATAAATTTTGATTGTTTGATATCACATTACCGAACCACCCCCCACCCCTTGGTCACAATTGTCACAAAAAAAACCCACCCACCCCCCTAGGTGTGACATAATTTTTGAATGGCCTCCTTGAAGATTTTTGATTGTGGTTACTTGTCACTTTATACTTTTTGACATTGTTAATTTTTTTTTAGAACAATGTTTCATGATACAATAGTGTAGTTATCATTTTCAGCCTTACTTGTTTCATGAATTCAACTACAAGTTCATACATCACGTTTATCTCAAATTGATATTCTTCTTGCAAAGCAAGATTTTGACAAGGGCTTCATTTTTGATCATGTTGCAGAAATAAATTCAAAAAAATGAAATAGATAAAGTATTGAAACATCCATATTTCTGATAAGCATCTCCGTCTTTGACAGTAAATAAAGTATTCAAAAATTCATGTCAAATAGCCATTTTGGTTTTCATGGAACCAGCAACAATTTCATTCTTTTCAATGTCAATATTTTCAAAATTAAAATACAACAATTAACAAAACGGTCAGTACCTTTTGTTGGTCAAGTTATACAAAACAATCCAAAAATTGTACAACCCAAACACATAAAAGTATGAATTGGAACACCCACAATTTGAGCATCTCCATCTTTCACATTAAACAAAACATAGAAAAATTAATGTCAACTCTTCAATGACAGTTTGTCAAAATATAAACAGAGAGTTGCCCGATTTCAAGAATTGTAAATGGAATTGCGTATAGCCACTTATTACTGGCCAAAATCAAGGTAAATCAATCATTTCTCTAATGCTTTTTACTGTGTAGTGAGACACAATGAGGTCAAAGCGGGAGGTCTTAAGTATAGGGTGTAGAATTCAACTTGCAGTAGTTATGCTTATACGCTAAGGTTTATACCCTACGTACTAGCACCTTTAGTTCCTTTAAAAAAGAAGTTTGTAATGCTTCATGGAATCGCGATTTTTATATTTACATGTCTGGCTTATAGCATTAGCAAAGGTTGAAAATGCATACAGTAAATAATTTTTTAACATTCATGGTTTCATTTATAAGTATCAGATTGGCCTTCCACTGGTTTTCCTCAGAAGAACATTATTATTTTCCAAGAAATAAATTTAGTCAAAGATTTTGCTTTAAAAAGCCTTTGGGATTTATTTATACTGTATTTCATAGAACACATCAGTCGAATTAGTGATTCCCGGAAAATCATCGTGTTTGAGATGATGAGTGGGAATAAATAACTAAATAGGATTGTAGCACATTTTGAATCCTTTATACACAGTGAGTCATAAAAATGAAGAACCCAATAAAAATCGCAACCACGTGAAATTTTTTTCGATTTATTTGAAAATTGGCACTTACATGGAGCAATAGTGTAGGAACAAAAATGAATTATTGGTCTTTTTTAACAAGACTGTCTTTGTTGACAAAATCCGAGATTTGTCGCATGTCCAAGGGGATTGTTTTGTTCTTACACTATTGTTCTATGTAAGTGCCGAATTTCATTTAAATTGAAGCATTTTTCAAAGTTGTGATTTTTTGATTGGGTTCTACATTTTTATGACTCAAGTGTTTTCTCCCATGCACTAGGCAACGTCATCATTAAGGGGTATAGTACCTATCACTTTCAATGGGTGAAATTTCAAAACACAATCACAGCCAAACAAAAATAGCTTAAATAAAAATAAAAATTGTTTAAAATAGCTGGATAAATAAGCAATTGAAATTGATCGTCGTTTTTCACTTTGAAACGGTAGATTTTTTTAAAATTAATAAACAAGTTT
>JAQGBW010002152.1:0-21182 GCA_034698625.1 Julus scanicus
CGAAATTGAAAATAACAGCCGCCATATTGCTACTCTTATTTACATAGAAAACCCATAGGCGCTAATGGGGATTAAGCCATAAGTTGCTTAGTAGTATGCTACTACTAATTTTTTCGTAATTTTTCATTTCACATGCCGGAATGCGACGCCAAACTGAGCATTTTGGTGTATCATTTGTCTGTGTGCGACGTATAGTTTGTCCAGAAAAGGGAGATCTACTACGCTATTATATAGTAGATACTCTATTTCTGATACCATATTTCTGTATATGGAATTTCACATACATATCAATTTTCAAACGTGACCATCGAGGTGGTCGAACTTTTCATTCAAATTCCCTAATGGAACACCAAGCAAAATCGAATCCATACTATGGGAAATTTATTCTGCATGCTATTAGACACGAAGCACTTTCAAAAAGCAACCCTAAGCTGATGCAACTTCATTTTATCGGTTAGGTTGGGTGTCCTTAAAGTTGTCACTTATCCATTGGGTATATGGACTTTTACCCTCCTACCACGTGGCATTTCTTACTGTCAAGTTACTGACAAGTGAGTATTTAAATTAATTAAGTGCCATCACGAGACTCGGCTTGTCTCGACACATAAGTATCTGTTGGTTGGCTGTTGATGGGCTGCTGCAATATTGCAAATTGTTGGGCTGATGCTAATATTTGTAGCCAGCCAGTATTTGTGATATTAGGTCTGTTGGGTAAATGGTGGGAAGGGAGTGACAATATGGAACTGAGTTAAACATAATTGTATACCCTTATATGTGCCTATTGTAATTTTCCACCAATATAACTTTCTCTTAGTATTGGATTCTACATTTGGACCCAAGATCTTTCTCATTGAGATATACTTGTAAAATGTCAACTTTTACTTCTTTTGTAGTTAAAAGAAGACACAAATGTGGAATATCTCTATCTGAATTTGAGCCCTGGTTCAAAGTAGAATTCCTCCAACCATAGTTTTTGCATTGAAAACCTTAACGGACCCTCTGTATATATAGTGTATTGCATTCACCACTACCTCCCTCATTCTAAAGGTTGCTATTGTCCATCCAATGGTCAAGTCATGCAAGTTGATACAAACGTCGTTAAAAAATAACAAAATGGAACTGTTAAACGTTAGTGCTGGTATATTTTGTTGTTTTTATCGCATTGCTGATCTGCTGTATTTGGTTGTCCATTTCACAGCTGCATGAACGTGCATTAAAATAGCATTGTCTATTTTTATAATATGGATTGGGAAAAATATAAAAAGCAGGCATTCATCAATCATATCTGTCTATCGATTTTATGCGTGAGAGAGATGGATTTTACAGCTTTATTGCGCCATATTTTGTCTTTATTGCATCATTTGTGTAATCAATTACGAATTAAATTAGTCATTATGTCCACGTGTGGCGTACGTTTGCGAACGAAAACTTCATGGTGCTGAACAGCCTTTAGGTTTATGTATGAAAAATGGGTTAAAAAATCTTGGTGAAAAAAAAAAAAAAAAGAATAGATTTTTAAACAATGTTAAAGCATGGATAGAAGATTAAGATAGACAACAAAAAAATAGGAAGCAATTAGATAATGGGGAATTTTGCACACAAAAAATGTCATACGTGAAACGCAGCCTTGGATTATTATTCCAGGTCTTCGTGTTCGAAATCATTTGAGCACAAAAATAATGAAAAATTCATTCTCACGAAATGAAACAGCGACGAGCTTTTCATTGTACTCGATTTCATAGAAGCGGAAACACTCCAGGAAATTGAAAGTACCACGGTGAATATGTAAGACGAATTCTTATAACTTCATCTGCAATATCCAATGGCACTCTTCGGAGTTATGAAGAAATAAGATCTTTTACCCCAAGGGCTTGGAAATCCTACCGTAGAATTAAACATTTCATATTTTTAACTATTGCGGGATGTTTTCCTTAATTTCCATGTTGCTCAGATGTAATTGTTTACTCGCATGCATGTATTACAATTGTAAAAAAGTTAATTAAAATTGATAATTAATGTATTGATGAAAGTAATCGGAGCTTTTTAAAAACTGAGACGCCCTAATGTTCAATACTCAGCATTAAGTTATCCATGTTTAGGCCATATTTCGATCACATGCACTGATGTCAAATTTCCAATTAAAATTAAAGAATATTTATAGCTAAATTTGCCTATAAGGAAAAATAATTTGAATTAGTCAGGGGGTCCTGCAGTCTTGAATTTCACGGCCAGCGTTGGAAAGTTTCCGTAATATTTAAAAAATATATTGTGATAATTGGTCGTGGAGGGGTCCTTGAAAATCCTTAAAATATTCTTGAATTTTGTAGAGAAAATGCACTGGACAGACAGATAGATACCTGTTTGTACTATACTGTACTATATTTACGACTTTTCAAAGCGTTGTTTGAAATGTTTTTCATATATACATTTATTCAGGTCAATGTAGGAATTTTAGATCAGTTTTTTTGTTTTTTTGTTTTGTTATTTAAATACATTGAAAGCACGCACTTTTGCACAAACACAAAAAAATGCAAAACTCTAATTTCATAACGCATGCACAAATTTTAAACTTAATTGAATGGTTCAAAATAAACATGTATTTTCTCCATGGATAAACCAATAATATGAATAATTATAAATAGGTATTTTAGGTTTTAACCATGTAATAATGGTACGATTGCATAGTGTTCAATACAGACAACAATATGTACATGTATTAGGACCATGATTCTACTTAGAACAAATCGCTCAACTTGGTTGCGATGACCGCTTGTGGGTGCCTAATGACGTCATGATATGAATATTGATCTTCGTGCATTCGCTTTTAGAACTTAAGCTGTGAATGACATTTAAAACCCACTTTTCTGTAAATGTGCTGTAACCCTTGAAAAAGTCTGGAATGGGTTGCTCCGCATAGCTGTGGTGCTCGCAATGATTGCCTATCGCTATACAGGGTGCTTCTCGACTTTTTGAAGTCGAGTTTAGAACAGTCTAGTCGTATGACGTGTATTAAATATTAGTGGTTCCAATTGATTATGAAAGACTTATTTTTAGCTTCGCGGATGACAACCATCTGATTAGCGCGCCGTACTTGATGTTGTAAGTGGTTGCGTGTTGCTTTTAGGAAATGAGGCTGTTCAAAGCCACACAAACCGTACGTGCTTAATTATAAGGCCACACAGCACGGTACATAGGCAGAGAATGATGAGTCGCGCTCCAACAACTAGTAACACGGAGATCACGAAATGAGTTTTTCTCGGAAAAGAAAGGCTTTCTGCTTAAATTAATTCATTGGTTGCAACGTTCTGCACTTTTTTTTATGCGCTTCGAGGCGCCCATGACCAGAAGTCTGTAATAAGCGTGTTTTGCATAGACGAGTGCGTTTCATGAAAATGCCTTAATTTGAAGCGCAAAAAGTGAGCAAAATTATACCCGAAAGATGCTATTCAGCGTAAAAACACCCTTGCTGGCCTTATTACAAAGCTGGTTGACTTCATTTATTTTAATTTTTATGTTTTATTCCTTCTTTCTAGACATGCACACATATGAATAAAATGCTTTTTTTAAATTCTTATTTAAAAAATGCGATCAAATAAGACTTTGAAATACATGTAAATTTGCCTTCGCATTTGTAGTTACATATATTATGTAACACATTATAAGACTGTACATTGCTGTACTCTACAGTGCAGATGGGTTAGAAAACTAAATTTTTTAAATATTTATGAAGTACTATTTATTTTTGTGGAATGTTAAACATCATATGCATTTTTAATATGTGCTACTAAATGTAGAATGAAGACAATTTGCAATGTGATGCACGTTTTAAACTGAATTTTGAAATTTTTATTACTTAAATTGTTATTAATAACGCATTTCTTTTCAATATTATATATGCCCCGTGAAGGCTGCATGGATTGTTAAATGATTGTATATACAAACAAACAATACATTGGAGTAATTATGGGAAGGTAATGGTTTTAGCTACGTATTAGTGGATTTGACCATAGGCACCCTTTAAAGACAATCCTAAACATTTAAACCCACAGTCAGTAATTACACAAGGATTATAATGCGGTCTTAATTGACTCATTAATGCCTAGTCCCAATGGAGCAACATTAGGCGAGGACCAAAACGAGCCACTATTTGCACTAATTTGACCAATGTAATTTATATCGTGAAAACGAAATACTACCTCGTGTTCTATCTATGTGTACAGCATAGACTTACACATGATTGCAAAACCCTATGCATCAGTTTAATACAAAATATTCTCTAACTGAGAGGGGTTTTTTTTGTTTTTTTTTTATTTGGTAAATTTTCATCATGTTGTTTTATAAAATGCTGAGAGATTTTTTTGTTGATTATTTGAATAATGAGATAAACGGGACATTCGTGCCTCCTGGCACGATCGGAAGAAAAACGTGGATGTTGTCAACGAAAATTTACCGCTCTTATAATTATTGTTCTTTTTTATTGATTTTCACGAATAAATATGCTCGATAAAGGTGCACGGAGCACAGCACCGCCAATCATCGTTACCATAGCTCGTCTTCGACTATCCTAAACGTGGTTACTAGGGCGGAAGATTGAAATTAGATACATATGTAATCGCAAATGAGGTTGTTTATCATATCAGAAGCTTACGTCAACTTCACAATATTCGAGTTGTTTTTGCCTCAAAAGGAATGCGTTTACTTATAATAAATAGGGGCTCAGAGATCGTCGTCGATGAAGTCTTTTATCCCATTTCCAAGTGTAATCCATCACAACCGATTCCAAGGTTGGTAAGAGTTATGGCATGGGAAAGCAACATCAGACACATTAAAAAGGGCCTGATGTATGTATACAACCGGTCCTCTTTGCCATTTCTGTACCTCTTGCTTTTCCAACATTCACCCTGGGCTTAGTCGGAAAGGATAGTAAGCAGCCTTATCTTCGCGAGAGATATTCCCTCCGAAAAAGCACAAAGAATTGATCTAAATTTCACATGGAAAAAAAAAAAAAAAAAAAAAAAAAAAAAAAAAAAAAAAAGCTAGCTAAAGCCTTTCTTCCTTGCAGGCATACACGATTTTGAAAGCGTGTTTTAGCACAGCACACGTGCCCCGTTCGATGTTTTGAATAAATTTCCTATAGTAAAAAGCCTTTACTTTTTCTCACACGTCACCTCCAACATTCATGTTTCACGTCGTCAGTGGCGCACAAAATCGATACATGAAATATGCTCTAACTGTGTTATGATTTCGTGAAAGTTGACGCTTTTCTCCATTGTAAATATTTCAATATCCATGCATATTTCATCACCTAAATATGAGTTGCTACTGTGGTGGGTAGTAGCATTGTAGTTGGGATGGGGACTTCGCCCCTTAGTATCCATACTGACAATGAGCATAATGAATAAGGATACAAAGGGGTATATGTCTAAGCCCCACTTGCATTCAAGATAATCATGCGTGCTAATAATACATTATCCGAGCTCTTACAAGGTGAATAACCATTGTTGAAAATACATTCTAGACTATTTTCGTCCTCTTCGAAAACGCTTTTATGGAAATGCAATTTGTCGCTATTTTCAATAATTCTAGACTATTTTCGTCCTCTTCGCCATTTTCAATAATTCTATGTTGAAACCGAATCTGAAAATTGTTTTGGTTATTGCGATCATCCATTAGTTGTACGTTTAGGAAACTTGCCTGAATTTTTAACCCTGTGAACCCCCCACTACGTCGCATTCAGCTTATCGATCTTTATCTTCCTTAAAATGTTGATTAATTCGAGCTGAGAGATGGAAATTTTGCTGATATTTTTCTATATGAACGTTGTGCAAAGTCTATCTATTCAAAAGCAAGTTTTTAATACGTTATTCGTAAGAATAGATTCCTCATTGGAATGTGTTTTATGTATGTAAATGGAATAATCAGTGCATGCTTTCGCAAAAGTCTAAACATGAAATTAATTTAAATGCCACAGATTCTGGAATGCAAGAAATAGTTTTTCTGGTCTCGCAGTACAAAGAAACTGAAAGATAAAAACTCATGATATAGCGAAAAACTTAGAAAGCGGGTAGTTTAAAGGATCCAAATAACAATCTTCATTTGTATCTGGAATTTTTTTTTCAAAATCAGTTATATTCTGATAATTAATCTGCATTTTCTATGTTTGAGCAAAAATGACATAAACATCAATATGAAGATTGCGTCTTGATGTCTTGATGACGTCCAAGATTTCGTTCGGTTAAAAATGTCTGTACTGAAATTCTAAACTCTTTATATCCGTAAGAAATATTGAAAAAAAATTGTATTACAATCTTGTTATTTTTTCATTCAACTTTCTTCTTTATTGGATGAAAATTAAGCTAATTGAATTACGATTTTTACCAGATTTTGATGTGCTAACATGGGTAAAGAAATAATGTGATGATATAGCAAAATTTATCGAAACAGTAATTAGTTAATGGTTCAATAAGCTATAAGCAAATTAAGGAAACAGGTTAAACATACGCATCATGCACATCAAGTAATCTTTTATCAACATGTACATGAACTAAGAGGAATTATCTCATTTACCAAATGTGTACCTCTTAATTAACTTGTGTTTAGAATTAGATCGAAAGGAAATGCATCTGTTGTTCACCTTGAATTAAAGATTGACGAAAAATGCATCTTGATAAAGTTCAAATCCCCCTGATGTATAATCTCACCTCGTTTCATTGAATTTTGTGGATAATGCGTCTTCACTTACATAGTTTTTGAAACAAATAATAGTTCTTTTATTAAAAACTGACGAGGGATTGTCTGAATGGTGGCATATACATATACAGTAAACTGTGTACATTAGTTCACGCGTATAGAAGTGAAAGGAGAGAATTTTATTTCTTCTTCCTTGTTGGATTTTTTTTATATATATTTATGCACTGCCTTTAGGCTTATCCTTCTGTCATTTCACATATACTGTATCACGTAAGAAATGCCATTATAGAGTTGGCAAAGTGGAATAATATGACTGCTTTTATAACAGGATTTTGAGAAGCCGGTGTAATGTTTTTGAACTTGGTCCAGCTGTCTTTTGCAGTTTCGTTATTTCGAGGGATTTGTGTCCACAGTAGGCCCCAAAGTCCCTATTTTCAAAGAATAAAAAAAATGACGCAGCAAGCCAAAGATATCTTTATTCACCCAATGGACAGAATGGAATAGCAATCCAACTTCCGGATACCATTTTTCAAGATTTACACAAAATGGACCGACAAACATATTAGACGAATGCAATGCGGCGAAAAAGCGATGCATTCAACCATTTTGGTCCATTCTAGTTTTAATCGAAAACACTAACTTTGTAACTATTTTCGTATGTTATATATATTAATATGTCAGAGCCTTGACAATGCAGCAGGAAATTGCGAAATCTCGAAGCATGGGATGTAAATGTTTATTAATTGCACCTTAGGTTAGCTCTATAAGCCGGCTCGTTTATCTTAGCCACGTTATTGGTTCTTTAAAAAGCATGCTTGATAAATTAAGCGCAAAAGGATTAAGCCACTCCACGTAATGTGCCCCAACGGTAGGAATGAATCAGTGTATCCTCATGTTTTCTACTTTTCTAAAGAATGTGGAGAGAAAAAAGCACTTATGGCTCCCCGCACACACTTCTGGGAAGAGAAATTCAAGAAAGGCTAATTTGATGAAAATGTTTAATTATAATTTATTGCGTTTTTCAGCGCGTGGGAGTATAAGCAGATGTCCTTCGGAAAAACAACTCCCAAAAGATCAAATTTAGAGTTGAAATTAAACTGTCACTGGCAGAACTAATGCATTCGTTTAAAATAAATAATTAGAATGTGTAGAATTAAAAGAACTATTTCAACAAGATGTTGAGATAGTTAAAATGTTTCTTATAAACCTATATTTTTGGTAAAAACATTTTAGACGTTTTCAGATTTTATTGACAACCACTTTTGGGATGTTACGTTGAAGTTGTAGTCAACATTGGCTTTTCATAATTAAATCATTTTTTAATGAAATGGTTCAATACTGCAATGCCGTTGGCATGCTGTTTGAATAGTTTGATGCTTTCAAATGTTATAGACGCTCAATGGGTACGAACATTTAAGTAATAAATTGGTTAGTCTGGTATGCAAATACTCAATGATGTAGCGATGGGGGCAACCGCCCCGGGCGACGGTTAGGGGGCGCCATAGGGGTGCTCAAAGTATTAAAATGCATTTGTTGGATTATAGATTAATCTCATTATTGTTGAAACTTAATAAGTACACTTATTTTAAGTAACACAATATACAATCAATGCATTACAAACGAATGCATTCTCCACATTATCTTATTCAAATTTACTCTGCATGTATTTTAGAAACCAGATGACCCGTTAATAATTAAACGTACAAACAATATACAGTGTGCGTTTATTTAAGCTGGAGGCTTTATTAGACAACTAGCCATTCCTCATACATAGCATATATACTACATTTACTTATTCTGCATTATAGATGCAGACAAATAAATTTTAATTTGTTTACACTAAGAGCTCAAAGAAAGTCTCAAATGGGCGTGTGTTGAAACAACATTATTTAAACAATGTCGATTAATGAAGTCAACATGCATGCTCCAAAATGAACAGCACATTCGTTAGGCAATCTGCACACTAGACATTTAATTATTTTGACAATAAAAATAATAAGAATAATTAAGCATAATTGCTTAAAATAACTTCAAAATACTTTGTATTCTAATAGCTATTTTCATGTTTCTCTCGTGCGTATTTCAATATCAAGAATTTAATGATATGGATAAGAATAGTCTGTTTAATAATATAACTTGCTTAAAACAATACAAGGATTTCAAAAATAAAAGTGTGATGGAAAGTAATAATTGAAAAGTTAGTATTCGTAGCACCGTCTCGACATGTCTCAAGTTTGAATTAACAATAATAGATATAATTTAATGAAATGCTATATGCAAAACTACAAAACCTGTGCAGCAGATGCGGAAATATTCTTTTGCTATGAGATTTAAAATACTTTTATGCTGGATTTTGTTTGTGTGGAAGGATTTACAGTTATTATGACTATATTCTATAGCCAAAGTTTGAATGGAAGTTTTGATATGGACTTTTTAGCTATTATAGTCTCGTCCTATCGCGTATTTATAACTTCATAAAGAATAGTTGAATACCTTGCATTACCCTACAGTTCTTGTCGCACCGTTATTGGAATGTAATCCATTCTATATCTGAAACGAACATTTGTGCTGTACAATAAACACATGCTGTTTTGCGAAATTGCGAAAGAATATGGGTAAAAATACCACGTAGCGTTGCAATTGTGAGCGCTGTGCACTTTTATTAATTTTAGCTGCATAGGACTGACAATTTATGACATGTAAAAATAGTCCTCGATGTCGCTGCCTTGGTTTAGACATGACACATTGTTGCTCTTTCCAAGCATGCTTCCACGATTTATTATTTCCAGTAAAAACTATAATAACACGCTACTGTTTATACCCCGGTAGCCTTGCAAAGCTGTACAACTTTTTTGTAAGATATATCATTGCATTTTATGGCATCGTTCTGCCGAGTTTTTATATTTTATTAATTGCGTTGTTTTTTTGTGCCAAAACGAATTAGAACATTGTGTTGGAGTGCTTCAGTTCGCACATACTTCAGTTGGCTCTAGAAATGTTTGCATGGTACATATGTACATGTGTAAAGTAAAGCCTGTGGCACCAACGTATGTACATATGTTGTTAAAGGCTTGAAACAACTTATGCTATGAAAACGCGTTGCTCTGGTGGTTTGTTTTAATTACATTTGGTTTTAATTGCTTTCCCTGGCCATCTTTAGTCCTAATATTAGTTGACATGTTTATATGGATTATAAATTGCAGTGAATAGCAATAAGCATTGGTAACAACAGCAATAGCCGAAGTGGTGACACACTTAAATTGTAAGCTTACTTACAGTATCAGACAATGCTGCATTAATTGGCTATATTCATCAAAATATCCCTTCTCAGGTTCTTGCAAGATCAGAACTTAATGAACCTCTATGAATTGGATATGTAAACGCCTTATATATATGATTAGCTGCCTATAGCTCGTCTTAAGCTAATATGTGTGTGGGACTCAGCCCACTTAGCAATTGGGATTTGGCTTCTTGTTTTATGTTTTTGGTTTATATTTTATAAAATAAGAAAATACATTTATATGGATGGAACATATTGAAACCATCAAGGAATAATACAAAATTATGGGACCCCAGGTAGAAAAATCAGTATGGAACTTACACAGTATATACTACTGTATGTAAATGACATTATCCATATCAGAAATTGGTCAAATATGGACATAATCGCTCGATAACGCAGTTAATGCCAAAATGTGCAAAGTATGCAATTATATATATTCTTACACACTTTATATTCATAAGTGTCCATATTCATAAACAATAACTTATATTATATACAACAATATCATATGTATGTTTTCTTCCACCTATGAATAACATTTACTTTCGTCGTAGTACTTGTGCAGTGCATCAGTCAACCCAATTTGCAGTTTACGCAAGTAATTGGAACATTCCAGTTCCTATCATTTTGTCGGATGTTGTAAATTCCTAACTTCAACAATAGTCACAAATTTACTATCGTTCATATTATCTCTCTTGGTATAAATAATGCAAAAACATGACTTTTTGCTCATGCATAATGCAACTACTAGTTATAGTGTATTGAGATCGGTCTTTTATTTCCAGCTTTTTACATCCAAAACCATTCGAATTAAGTATATACGTTTTCAAATTATTGGATAACAGTTTACTATAATCATCTCTTATTCACAAAAAATAGGTGCCTGGAGTTGCCATGGTATGAAAATAGTGTGTTAGGCGTTGAGACTTTTTGGTAAACACTATGTTGATATACCTATATCCAAAAGAAAACATTGCAAGTCGTGAAAATAAACAAATTATAAATAATAAACAAGAAAAAAGTCTTCCTAAATTTTGAACATCATGCTATATGCATAAAAATGACAGATAAAGTTATTTAATGCATATAAATGGTCTCAAATTCAAGAAATACATGAATAAAACATTCGAATATGTCTGATGATTTCCTGCAAGGACCCATTAGCCACGCATATCTTGTAGCAGACCTTTCTCTAGGGTAAATACAGTCTGGAATTGCTGAAGGGATTTTGGGTATTCTATATAGCATCAAAAGTTATATTGCGTCGTTTTTGTAGTCTTTTGTTTGCAAAGATGTCATGTTAGCAATTTTTGCACGACTTCTATTGTTTCTGTATGTTTAACTACGTGTATTTCCAAGATATAAAAGCATATAACACTGGTTTGCAGTGTGCATGGTTGTCTTTGATGCTAGTCCAAAAATAGTCGCGATAAAGTGAAGGGCAATATATGGGCCGGGTTAATCTGCATTAACGCTTTTAATCTTCTCATCTCTAAAATATGGCAACGTGTCAAATATAATTCAGAATTCTTTTGACCTTTAAAAGGCCTAACCTTCGTGTTCTCTGTATTAAATGTATCAAATCGCAATCTTTCCCATGCCTCACGTTGCACCCATAACGATTATGCTATAAAAATAATGGGTGTGTTGGATAGCTCTCTCAATTAGGCAAGGATTTTCATCGTTTTTGCTCAAACCTATAGCGTAATTTGTAAAACATTACGACGTTTTGAGTGCCAACTTTACGCCAGTATCCAATATGACTACGCCATGCATCCTATAAGCAATGGGCTTTTTTTTGTATAGTACAGGCGCCGAATCAGATACAGTAAATGTGATAAACAGCAAGTTTTGTTGATGGCCTCGGTTCCGCTTACTTTTAAATATTTCGGTTTATGGAAAGTCTCAATTGGGAATTATCTGCGTGAAAGACTAAATGGCTCAAATACGAAACGCCCAAAACAGCGAAACTGGTCAATACAGCGGGCATATAAAGACGATCTTCTGAACTTTGCATGTTAAATGCAAATTAAGGCAGTGGACCAAGAAAATGCTCGATATAGGCACGCATGCATTGAGAATATTGTTGTGCAAAGCGAGAGAATATGATGGGTGGTTGCGTGAAGTTGACATATCCTTGATGCATGTATGTATATATATATACTATACCACCCTCGCAAGTATACTGGCGCCACAGTTCCCCACATCACGATAATTGCTAGTTGTGCAGTCTTGTATACTACCACAACTGCATGTTTTTTAATGTAGGGTTGCAAAACAATGTCTAGAAAACGAATTACAATTAGAGGTACTCAAACAGACTCCAAAATTCCGCATGTCTGCAGTTTTTCAGTTAATTGGGGCCATAGTGCTGACACCGTTATTAAATTGACGCCTTCTAATTGGCTGGACCTACTGCCATGGGGCTTTTAGAAGTGCAGGAGAAAAAAAGGAGGCTGCATTTGTGCCCATTTCCCAAAAAGATACTCAACTTGTGGACCTTAATTAGCAGAGCTGCTTGAATCTAATGCGCATGTGCACCATATGCCTAAATGGGCCAAATCCAGATAGACCAACTACGTCACCCAAGTGAAAAGTTCGTTTGGGCTTTAATCTAAAACCATTTATGTCAGTTGGTGGACAACACATACAATATAATGTTTATTCAGTGTATGCAATGTGATATTTACTATCAATTTAATATAAATGGATTTACGTGATTTGGAACATTATATATTTTGTGCCAGAATTGTTTATTTGGTATGCAGTAGTACTTGTATATAAATACTGTCCAAAAGCGATTTTATTGATGGTCGAAAGTTATTCATCTGAATTAGATTTATTTTTAGCTTATTATAGAGACTAATATCAATATCAATTCTACGAGAATACCTTTGAAAAAGCAACAAGCAGTGCAACAAAATTCGCAGAGCCCAGTTCAATGTGTTTCTGTTGACGTCATATTTCCACATTGCCAGTTAACTGTCTGCTAATGTGCTCCAAAATGCGTTTCCTTGATGTTTCTTGAGGTCGACTGGTCTGCATCTGCATTGCATTTGTACATCTGGGAATCCTGGTTCTCAATATAATACCGAAACAGTGGCAATAATTAGCCTTATTCCAATTTAGCACCCCCTGGTGGCGTATTAACCTTTAGCATTGTACTTCCATTATGGTTGCGTCCTTGTACACAATCACTCTAATTTTCAAGTGAGGCGTTGTTGTTTTTTTGGTTTTTTTGCCATTGCTGATTGTGAAGATTGGAGTGAATTGGTGCGGCTAATTTGTAACTGCAATGTTAAAGTTTCATACACCACCTGAGGGTGCTGAACAAGAATAAAACTAATTAAATAAACGCTCGTTGCACAATACCCAGATAAAATATTGCACATGCAAGTACGTGTATGTCTAGGATTCGCAGCTATTGATTAGCTACTCAAGTGATAACATCAAGATACGACTACTTGACCACAAAAACGTTTATTCAGGGAAACAATATACGGTACACAGTGCATGTAACACAGAATTTATTTTTACGTATGTTGATGGGTAAGATAAACTTCAGATATTCGGTCAAAAAATGTGCTAATCATTGGAGTCAAAGAAAGTTGTAATTAAGCAATGTTAAGGATTGTTACGTATTTATAATAAAAAACGACTAATGCAGAATCTACTTAATTGTACATTGTGTGAAAATCACTTGTTTCACCTCAGGTTATATGGCAATTTTGAAAAGAGGTTGTCCATCCTAAGTACTACACATACTATAAATCTATAACTATAATTGATTTTGAGGGAAATACCAACATATACTACAGTGGAACCTCGGTTTACGAACTTAGTCCGTTCCTTGACCATGTTCGTGAACCGAAAAGTTCGTGATCCGAATCAATTTTTCCTATTACAGTCAATGTAAATCTAAATATACACTATTCTGTTGTTAGTTATGATTTAAGTCTCAAATCGACGTCATCAATGGATTCCATTGCATCTGCAATTGGCGTGGATAAAACAAGAGACGAACTTTATCCATACTTGCCAATGTAGGCTATATCCTTGTAACTAATATCGATTTTAATTTGAATCCTTGGAAATTATAACACATTTTAGATGTTTCTTGTATTTAGTAAAACTTATCCGTAATAAAGATGTTCTGCTTGAACTAGTAAATCAATTGCAGAAACTCGGAAATTTGATTGGCGGTCCAGAGAAATGTTTTCGTAAACTGAAGCATCGTTCATAAAGCGAAACAACATGTGGTGTTCGTAAACCGAAATGTTCGTAAACAGAGTATTTGGTATACACACCTCCAGTAAAGCTCATACAGTTTGCTTTAAGACCATTGAAAATGAAATTTCAATTGATATTTTCCGTGCCTTTTTAATATCACATTATCAAGATTTAACACAAGAATTCCTCAAATAACTTATGAAAGATAACCTCTATACTGTTGTTCAACATTTGTGGCACGTACATATACAGTGTGATCCACATGTGTGCAAATCGTCTCTACCGTTCTACCGATTAAAGCATCTGTACGCAATCGTCACACCTAATCTCTAGTGACATTTCCTGAATTCTACCTTCCCAATGCCCCATTTCCCACTGGTTTTCAAAGTGACGACTTTGATGAAAACCCACTTCTAAAAATGAACAAACAAATGAAATGGTACACACCCGTACAATTCACGCATTCAAGCTAGTGAGGGACAACACTAGCGTGACGTCATGGAGAAGCCCTTTTGGATTTAAATCGCTAGGAAATCCCAAAAGCATTACCTGAGGCGCAGATTTTTCTAGATATATTTTGATTTACGTTGTAGGTAACAATTGGTTGATATTTCTGCAGCAATGTACATTGAACATGTATAATAAATTGGCTAACAATTTACCAGTGAAAACTGTATCAAGGTTAAGATAGAGGTGGTAAAATGACTGTGGAACAAGTGTCAGAAGGGTGCCAACCAAGGAAGAGGCACCATTGCCAAGTCCACGTTTGAGGGCGTCAGTTCGTTCTCAAGGAAAGGGCTCACAGGGAAATCTCTCAGGACAGTCAATCCCAAGGACAATCCTCAACGACATATGAACCACCACATTCATTGAAATCAAAGGTTCCTTCATGCGAGGGCTGATACCAGCCAGATACGATTTTTGGGAGCTATTCAAAAGTAACATATACCCAAATTGCATTCAAAAATGGTCCAAAAACGGTGTCAGGGGCCATTCAAAAAGAACGTCCCCGAAATTCCTTCAAAAATTTACTCTTCTTCCCCCTACCCCTTGTCCACAAGGTGTCCACATGCCAGCAGACCCCACCACCCCCTCTTGAGGACGTCCTTTTTGAATAGCCCCTCATTCCATCCCAGGAATGGAATGGGCACTTTACGGATATAGGCTATTGAGACTTTGTCGATTTCATGGATCAAATTTAGAAATAATTTTGGGGATGACTTTAAAAAAAAAACAAAAAAAAAAAAACATCATCACTATATGATTAAATAGTTTAATCACCCACGGAAAAATTCCGTAGTGAATTCCTATTTTACGATCGGCTGAGTCGTCATGTCCGTATATGCAGTAGCAGTACGTGTCACTCAAGTGCCCTATTAAAAAAATTCTTATTTCTTAGAATCAGCGAATTTATAGAAAAAAAGTGCACAAATACTAACTTGTTTTTCAACTTCAGTTCTTCAATACTTGATGACATAGTATTTACGGTATTACAGTATTTATAAATACATATACAATTCAGCAGAACGATTATTGCTACTATTTCCATATGCTCTTGGATGGAGAGAAATGAAAAATAAATAATGCATGCATGTTATAGATATTGTATGAGACTGTGCCGAGTTTCGGATGACAATTATTAATGCATAATATCTTTTTTAACAAATGGGAAGGAATCCTGTACGAAGCACAGCATGTCAATAGTTCCTCGACCCTTAAGGCATTCAGTCTTGGCATAATTTCAAATTGTTTTATTTTGGCTGCATGTAGATAACAGTAACGATTTATAAGAAATTATGGACGACTGCATATGTACTGTGCATATTTATGCTTTACAAAATGTTCGCACATTCCCTGATGTACCTCAACGCCTCATCCATCAAGGATATGGCTACAAAGATATGGTTTACAATGGGTGGTGGATAGAAATGAGAAATTTCACCATATTTTTCAGGCTTGTATTCAGTTACCCAAACTCGAGTTTAGGTCTGCGTGCATAAAAATGAATCGTTTCGGTTGGATCATCTATAACATTAATTCTTCTGACTTGGCACAGCAGTCCAATTGGCAGCTCTTTTATTTTCATCACGCCATCCCAAAAGCGTTGTCCAAACTTTGCCAAGACCACAGCTTAAGTTTTTGTTAGTTGAAATTTAATCCCTGTCCATACCTGACATTCAAACCGCTTGGCGGCCTATTCCAGTCGTTATGTAGTTGTAGATTTATATACATCAGTTGTCAGTTCGTTCCGTTTCCGTTCATTCTCAAACTGATGATGAAACTAACAGTATTCCACCGGACGTGTATAAATGCTACAACAGAATTCTAAGTAAAGATAACATGTGGGGATTCATCAGATTCGAAAGTGATTTGAAAACTGATGGAACAAAATTCTATGAAATACAATAAGGATGAAGGAAAGTTTGGTACCGATATTTGCATTAACACTATTAAAAGAAAATATGTGGATGATGTTCTTGTGAAATTTCACTGAACTTTATCATTAGTTTTAACACTGAACGGGGTTGAAATTTAAACCTTATCAGTTGGCATTTTTGTTCAATGACATGAAGAAAGTTCATGGAACTTTACCATTAGTTTTGACACTGAACGGGGTTGAAATATGTTGATATTTTTATTCATTGACATGGAAGACATTTTATGGAACTAATTACCATCAGTCTTGACACTAAACGTAGTTAAAATTTAAACTTTATTAGTTGATATTTTTGTTCAGTGACATGATGAACTTTCATGGAACTTTACTGTTAGTTTTAACACTGAACGTGGTTGAAATATGTTGATATTACTATTCATTGACATGGCAGACATTTTATGGAAGTTTACCATCAGTCTTAATTGACACTGAACGTGGTTAAAATTTAAACTTTATTAGTTGATATTTTTGTTCAGGAACATGATGAACTTTCATGGAACTTTACTATTGGTTTTAACACTGAACGGGGTTGAAATTTAGCCCCCGTCAATTAATATTTTTGTTTGGTGACATGAAGAAATTTCATGGAACTTTACCATCAGTTTTGTCACTGAACGGGGTTGAAATATGTTGATATTTTTATTCATTGGCATGGAAGAAATTTTATGGAACTTTTCCATCAGTCTTGACACTGAACGTAGTTAAAATTTAAACTTTATTAGTTGATGTTTTTGATCAGTGACATGATTAACTTTCATGGAACTTTACCATTAGTTTTGACACTGAGCGGTTTTGAAATTTAGCTCCCATCAGGTGATATTTTCGTTCAGTTACATGAAGAATTTTCATGGAACTTTGCCATTAGTTTTGACACTAAACGGATTGAGATTTAAACCCTATCAGTTGATATTTTCGTTCAGTGACATGAACAAATTTTAAGAAACTTTACCATCAGTTTTCACATTGAATGGAATTTAAATTTAAACCCTATTTATGCATAATACCGCTAGGTGGCATATTCAAGCCGCCATCTTTAACGCGATACGTACCGACACGATTTTACATGTAGAAAAACAAATGGCTGACTTATTGTTATCAGAGATCGAGATAACCATGTGAAATCCCACAGGATAATAAACCGCAGTATTTCCCAGGTGAGTTCCTTTGGTTAAACATACTCCTACAATAACAACAACAGCTGTTTCCGTGCTGTGGGGCGATTTATAAGTCCAATCCTTTGCGCACGAACGTGTGATCGTCGACAGATTTTATGGTGTTTCGCTGCTTACTCGAATCGTTTTCGAGATTAGTTTGAAATAAGTTTAGACAAGGTGGAAAGAGAGCCACGCTAGCAATTTGCCTGTATTTGTCATAAAAATACGATTAGCCTACATATAGTCCCTTTTTTATTACATTTTCGCAGTACATAACTAGGGCCCGGCTTATCCTTTTCGTTTTTTGTTTATTTATATGGGTAAACATTGAGGGCGATAAAAATGAATTATCATCACCAGTTTGTGTATATTACGAGAAAATGTGTAAACCGCACGAGTGGTTATATCGAACAGGGCAGATAAGGATATGCGCCCAAAGCAGAGTCCTTCGTTTCAACGAGCCAGTGCCCATCCTCATCAATGGCCTTTCGTGCTTTGTTTACAATAAAAGGATTGGTGTATCGTTTTCGATATATAACGTTATTTCCGACACGATATCGTTGGACGTGTTGATAACTGTTAAGATATACTACTTTGAAAGAGACCCCATCAAAACAGCAGTGACGTAAGTGTATATTGAAACGACAAATCCTTCTACCGAAACCTGCTGTATCATTTCAGTGGCAAAAGCACAGTGTGTTACCATTAATGGTTCAGGAGCCGATAATTGAAGTAGTTTGGACCCTTGCTGTTACTAACCACCACAAATAACGATGCAACCCAAGTCACTTGTATTCAAACGTCAATCTGCCTCGCTTATTTGATCAACTTAATTCTTTCAAAAATGTTGTTCAAACCTATTTTTGTACCAGTTAATGTGAGCCCATTTGTGTTAAACAATCACACACACCAGCTGCTGCCCTTATTTCTTAATTCGAGATTTCTTCTTTTTCAAAATGCCAGCATGTAATTATTGGATGAGCAAATTCAAGTAACAAAAAAGGTATGTTTTTTTTCCCCCACAGTATTTAAGGATTAACACAAAACCAGCGGTTACTTCAAATATATGTTTCTGGATTCTCAATGTTTACGAATGTGTCTCCCTCGTCAAAGCATTCCCAGACGCAGCCACATTTGAACCATTTACCAATTTACCTTTTTGCAGTTTTCTTAAAACAATACACAAGCTTTGGGCTAGCATCCATTATGTCACTGGCTAAGCTATGCTTAGTTGTGTTTTCCTGATTCCAGGGGTTGGCAAACTGTTTTGGAGAAGGGCCAGATTGGAAAATGTTTTTAGGTCTTGAGGGCCAAATCATAAATCATAATCGTACGAATTGATTTGCTGAAGTAGCGATGCCAAAAAGTTAAATGTGTGGTGTTTTTCATGTACAATGCCAAGTTGATGGACCACATAAAATGTCACAGCATGCTTGTAGTACTTTGCTGACCCCTGCCTTATTCAAATGTATTCGATTTTTGTGTGTGCTGAACCTCTTGGTTGCTATAGAGTCCTACATGACTCGCACATTTCAGCGAAAAGCTTGGAATTTTGTGAGAATCTTTTCTACTTAACTCCTCCAAGCGTTAGAAACGAGAATTATTGATTATTAGACACTAGACTTACTCTGAAGGCTCCGCAGAAAAGCAGTTTTTCAGTTTTGTGTTTTAACTAAAATTCTTACTATAGTTTATCGACATTATCTATCCAAGGTTTCAATTTTTTTTTCTAGTTTGACATCAATCTGTTAAAGTGCAAAATTACTACCCCATGAAAGAAACCCTTTAGTGTTTCGAGCAAGTTCTTTGGAATTTTTTGTTGTTGTCTGCAATCCGATCCTTTTCATTCCCCACAAACATTGAAAAACAATCTTTTTTTCTTTTTAAAAAAGTGTTTTTCCGGAAAACATGTTGGTTCCAAGTTTGACACTTAAGAATATATGTCAAAACAACTTCATTGGCATTGGAGAAGAAAAATGCGATAACGGACATTTGGCATTTGTACATAACTGCATGCTCAACCTCCCCCGCATGCGAATCAAGTGAAATGAAACGTTGCATTTTTTTTAAAAATAATTTCCTATACGATTTATCGGTTTGCACCATAATTCACATTGCGGTCATGCCATGTGTTCGCGGTAAAATATATTGCGACTATTTTATGTAGGGGGCGAAGCAGGGATTTTATCGAAAGCTGCAGCCTTCACCTAGCACAACAAATCATTTGCCACCCCTAGAAATGTGAACAAATGTTTTCGCATGGAAGCTTCTCTCTAGAAGCATCCTTCTGGCTGCTTGGAGATCGAGACCTTCGGTTAAAAAAAATGTGTTTGGGGAAGCTTCAAAAAGCTCCTTGCAAGGACGAACGTGTCTTGTCACCAGTATATACTTGTGTTCAATGTGGACATTTAGAGTTGAAGTACACAGCACGCACGAAAGCGCCGCAATGACTTGGAAACTACATTCAAACCTGTCACTCAATGTGTATATAGGACGAATATATAGTGTCTACAAATGTTCGATAAACTAATTATGTGATAACCCTGTTATTCTCCTGGAAATTTTGAAATTAATAGTTGTGGTAAACAGAAATGGAAATTTATTATTGAATCGAAATGGACTTAATTGTGAAAACTAAAACTCCCTTTTCAACAGTCTTTCAGAATATTCAGAATCATATAAAAATTGTACAGATACAAGGCCATATAATGTTTGACCATTTATATCTATATGACATATATCGTATATATCGGAAAATATTTGTGGCCATGTATGGCGTTATACGTCATTGTTTATCGATTAAAGGAAACAATGACATTTGTGAATATAGCACATATATGCTATCTATGCATATATATGCACATATATATAATATATATATATATATATATATATATATATATATATAGAAGTAACAGAAATTGGATACATATGGGGATATAGGAACATGTTAGCATTATAGCCATATAAGGGCATGGATGGTCACTTGATGGTATACACGTTATGGTCATTTACATTTATGTGCATATGCCTAATTTCGGCTAATCGCCAAACGTGAAATTTGTCATAGTACTGAATATACAGGGTGGGCCAATAAAAAGTAAGCCAGCACTGTCATAAAATGGTTATTTGTTAATGGATTTTAATGAAAATTTGCACAAATATTGTTTTTCTCTTAACTTTCGAATTGCCCTCTTTCACGTTCTTTTTTAATGACGTAATCATTCGAATGTGTCTTTCAAAATGGCGTTCACTGAAGAAGAAAGAACCGGAGAAAGGTGCTAACTTTGAACACAAATTGAAATAGGGAATTTTTTGTATCCTATTTAAGTACACATGTACAGATTTTCAATAAATTCCATTAACAAATAACCATTTTATGATTTTT
>JAQGBW010002153.1:0-21173 GCA_034698625.1 Julus scanicus
GTAGGGTGTTTTCCGTAACGTTTTGCAGTAGTGTAGCCGTAACGCAGCCGTAACGTGACAGTGTGAAGGAGCCTTAACATGTTCCCCTTCCACAGTTCAGTCATTCAAATATCACCTAGTAATAAAAATCCTAAGCACCGCAGATAAAGGCCTGCATTTTATTGGAGTCATTTGACAACTTAGCACTTTGGTTATGGCAATCAACATGAGGGGTAAGAAACCATAAATGTCGGGAATGGTTAAAAACTTGTTCAGTTTTCTTTCCAGGGTGGATTATGGCTTCGCATAGAACAGGCTTAGCAATTCCAATTGTGAGACCCCTTGCAAAACAAAAGTGTGGAAATGAAATCTTAACTTTTCTTCAAGTTTCTTAAGGTCTTGAAAGAATGATTGAAACTGGATTGACCTGGATTTTTGTTATTTTTATTAGATTTGAATCTCTCGACTTTCATATAAGAAACTCGTATTGAGATTACAATTAGATGAATATTCATCTAAAATAAACTTCCAATAGGTGATGCCATTTGTTGAATACCAATGTGAGCTTGTTTTTCTTTAAAAATATTCCTTTTTTGCATCTCAAAAGTAATTTTCCTGAATAGGTCGCAATTTCTTTGAATCCTCTGCTTGTTAAGTTAGGTTCTTCGAATGTTTTCAATCGCATCTAATTCATGACTAAACTTTTTTCGTAAACAAGTTTTAGTGATAAGTGTCAGGAGGCTACAATCGTGCTCTAAATGGGATTTCTTTGTATGGAATATCTGTCAGATTTTCCATTACACGAAATTATTGATTCTCAGGCTTAATGGGGGCAACAATATCCTAATAATGAACGGGGTCTCAGTCCTTTCAAAGTATTCCAAAATTAGAATCCATTAGGATCATTCTTACCAGATTTTGCACAATGCACAAACGCTGTAAACTCTGTTGGCAATCAATCTTGATGCGAAACCTAAACCGTGCTTGGAAAACCGTCCTAAATTTGAAAGAAGATTGATTTGTGCCCCAAACTCGTTTTCTCACCTTGAAACGATGTTTACAGCACACACACACAAAAACGTGGGCTGATTTTGAACAAACGCAAAACTGTGAAAGCAGCTGCATTAATCACATTGCTTGTGTTATTTATAATACACTGTTGAAAAAGTTGATACTGCATATAAGAAAGAAAACTTTGGATAAATGAACTTTTTACCTATTTGGCCTGTTAGTGTGTTTACTGGTATAGTATGTTTAATGATAAATGCACTGATGTTTTGAACTATAATTTGCTTTTATGGAAAATCTATTCATAGAAATATGTATGGATTTGTATGTATGGACATACGAAGGGCGGTCAAAATGTGTTGCATTTTCGTTTATTATTCGTAAACCAGATTTCGTGCAAAAAAACTGAAGTAGCCATTTTAATGAGCTGGAAATTTACTATTTTTCGATGATGGACCCGAGTTTGTTGACACATTTATCCCAACGTTTGATGAGATTGTTATGAGATTGTTTAAACAAACTCTGGTCCTACATTGAAAAATAGCAAGTTTCTTGCTCATT
Organism: Julus scanicus; assembly: GCA_034698625.1. Classification (NCBI taxonomy): domain Eukaryota; kingdom Metazoa; phylum Arthropoda; class Diplopoda; order Julida; family Julidae; genus Julus; species Julus scanicus. Next base: position 1,549 of record JAQGBW010002153.1, read on the forward strand.
AAAACTGCAGATTCATTTTTCTTTGTACGACATCTGGTTTTCGAATTATAAACGAACATGCAGGATGTTTTGACCGCCTCTCGTATATAGTCATGTATGGCCGGACCATCATAATAAAAATTAATAATTTTGTAAATTTAACAATTAGTTCTGATACATATCTATCGTTCAACTCTGATATTATGAATACCAAAGTTTATCTAGTAATAAAAAAATGTATTTACTAATTAAACAATTTAGCTATCAGATTTGTAATTTATCATAGATTGTCCTAATTTTGAGGTTTCCCTTTGATTTAGATATTTTAATTACGATTTATAAAATAATAAATTCGTGTTTTTATGATGGCTCTATGGGACCATAAATGGCGTTGGAATTTGATCTACAAAACCTATTATAAGCAATGATTTTACACAAAGGCAATTTACAATGCAATAATGAGAAAACATTAAACAATATGCTTTTATAAAATGTTTAAATTTTGCCTAATTTAACAATTTGCAGTAAAACTAAAACATTGATCACTGAAGCAATTAATGTTTGGTGGTAAGCATATACTAGGAGGCATGTGTTCTAAACATAAAATCTACACCTTTCACTTACAATCAGACAGTTCCTTATAAGGCATTTCATGTATTCCTACGCAAGAAAATATCACCAGGAAAAGTTGTCTTTTTTGTTAATATTTCCTATGTTTGTATTGTTGGGTGTGAATCAATGTTTTATTAGTAGATGAAAGTCGCTAGGGACAGACACCCTTCTTGAGGGAGAATTTTGTGTTTAGGCCTATTACTGTTTATTACATTTATGTGTGATGACTTTGGTATGCAATCCGGAAATGTATGTATATCATTTTAAACAACGCATGCAAACCGTGTTCCCATAAACACTAAGTATGATTCGAGTTAAAAGGGTCAGATCTTAAATATCTGTAAAACCATTCTCCAAACAAGTTTTAGCATGTCTTTAGCAGAATTCCACTGAACGGAATTTCTCTAACGTATCCCAAAGGTGTTCCTTTTCAACCAATGGAAATTTAACATCTTGGTCACTTTGTTCGTAGATATTTCCTCATTGATGTACCACGTTGATAAAGCAAAGGAATACATAATGATAATAAATGGAGCATGTATTTACTGCAAATATGTAGCCATCGTTTTTCCCTTTCTCAAAACTCATCTCCCTGCGATGAAATATAATCTGAAGAGGGACCCAGTTCATTTCCACCAACTTTTTCCCTTCTCACCATATTAAATATCGATTGGACAGGTCCCATTGTGACGTCAAAGTCGCGGGGGTGTTAAGGCATCTCCGTGATTTTCCCGCGCATTCTTAAGCATGGGTACTCACTTTTTTCAAGCATATTGATTAGGGTAATAAACTGCTTACCACCCCCGCTCCTCAGAAGGGAGGCGATTAAAAGGTGACAGAAACGCCAAATATTGTTATGAATGCAGATTGTGCGAAAGGGCTCATTGTTCCGTAATGCACCAGCGCCAAACGCCTGATTAAATTAATTAAAAATGCACGGTGGGCAAGTTGAGATAATAGCATCGGGTATCGATCGTACTTTGGAGGTGCAGGGGAATTTCCCCTTGCAGAATTGCGACGAAATTGATAGAGAACAATGGGCCACTTGCTTTGAAATTAAGAATACGTGCGTTACTTCGGGAAGGAACATAATTGTATTTAATCTCAGCACACGAAGCATTTTTTGTGAATAAGCGAGGCATTTTAAATGTGATCTTCCTTTCATCAGCTCCACTTGTGTTATCCTTCTTCCCATCTTAACCCCGCATTATCTTGAATTTTTACAATCATCTAACTTTCCAATTACTCGAGTTTTTGCTTATCTTTCCACTTCCTCCATCGCCCTATGCTTTCTTTATTTCAATTTGTGATTCTTAATCTTAGATTAACTTTGCTTTTTTTGGCTGGTCCTATTGACACTCAACGTTGAATTTTGGTTGGTATAGTGTTGGTGAAACGTTGGCAATCAGCACACTAGCGTTGGTGAAACATTGAAAATCAGCACACTAGCGTTGGTGAAACATTGTAAGTCAGCACACTAGCGTTGGTGAAACATTGTAAGTCAGCACGCTATAGCTTTGGGCCAACTTAATGATATAGTTACCCATCGTTGATAAAATTGTTGGCAATTAGCGTTGGGTCAACGCTGGCAGATGATAGTTGCCTATCGTTGGAAAATGGTAAAGTTGACTATCACGAGTTAATGTTGGAAAATGGTAAAGTTGCCTATCATGAGTAAATGTTGACAGTTAACGTTGAGCCAACGATGGCAAATGGTAGAGTTGCCTATCCTTACTAAATGTTGGCGGTCAGTGTTGGACCAACGTTTGCAAATGGTAGAGTTGCCTATCGTTAGTAAATGTTGGTAGAAATATTAGAGTGTGCCAATATTTGATTTTAAGTTATGTTGGCATTCCTCGTTTTACCAAAGCCAAAATTACTGAATTGCCTATCGTGGAACGTGTGAAATTTTATGTTGTTGTTGTTGAAAATTGGTAGTTACCAATATTAAAAAATTATTTTAAATACAATCTTTTAATTATAATAATCTTATTAATATTGGTAGAGTTACCAATCTTTAAAAAGTTATTTTAAATACAATGTTGTAATTATAATAATCTTATTAATATGAAATTTAATAAAAGCATGGTTTTCATGAACCTGAACTCTTCTACACATCCCAACTTTTCGTAATTCTTTCTTCATTCCCTGGTAATTTGATTCATTTCTTTTCATATTTCCCATTTCTTTCTCATTTTTTCTACATGAAGCCATTTTCTTCATTTCTTATTCTCCACCTCTCTTCTTAATGTCATCAACTCCCATTTTATCTTTTTTCTCCATTCTAATTGCCAATCTCCTTTTTAACTTCCTCTTAATCTAACTACTTTTTTTCTTCATCCTTATTCTTCTTAATACTTCATATATTTTTCATATCCCATTCTAACTCTTTTCTTCACTTAAGTTTTCTTTTTTACTACATTTCCAAACTTGGTGAGCTTCTTTTTTTTCTTGTATGATTATGTATTCTATAGAGAATGATCTCTAGAAATCAGTTGGTTTTGATAAGTGACTAAATGGCTGATTTTGTTATTCAGTATTAAAATGATATTTGAATGATTTGCACGACTTTCGGAAAGATGGAACATCAGATGCTAAACTGAAAGCCCCTTGGCGCTTACAGGAAATCATTTACTTATATTGTTCGAACGCAAACATGGGCCTATTTAAATACGTTGCATTTGTGTCGGTTGGGACCATAAAATATGAGATGGGGAACGGAATTGCAGAAAAAGAGGCGGAAATGGCACTTGGTATTCACGATGCACACATGCAAATGCTAATATAATTAGAACGAGCACGAAAGTCGCATGGGTCAAATTTAGACGAAATGATTGGAGACAAACAATAGAGCCTTGGGAAATAACCGTTCAATTAACCCGGCAATTTGGGTTTCGTTTATGGTTTATTTGCGCAATTTTGTAAAACAGCATGTCCATAAATGTCTTGGCTTTCAGGCAAAATATGGATAACATGTTCAGCATATTCGAGGCGATATGGTATTATTATTATTATTATTATTATTATTATTATTATTATTTTATTGCAAAGAATGGAACACCATAAATCCCTTACAAAAAACAAACGCTCAAAGAGCATAAAAAGTAAACACAAAAAAGTATAACAAAAAAACTAAGGATGCTAGATCTATAACTGTAGTATAATAACCTGTAAATCTTTTTTTAAATTATGGACACATTTTTAAACTTTATTTCAGCAAAACAGATTATAGGACATTTTTGGGATACTCTAGTCGACCTACACAGCAAAAATTAAAGTCTTAATTTAAGACGCTTACTTGTAGACGAACTCAAGAACTTTTACGCGTCTTTTTTTTTAAAAAAAAAATAAGACACTTATGTGTCTTAATTTAAAATAAAAGACTTGCAAAAATTCTTGATTTCGTCTACAAGAATTGACACGAAAAGAGTCTTAAATTAAGACTTGTTTTTACAGGGTACCCCTGGTCTAAAAATTAAATTAATTCATTGCGAAATTAGAGACCCTTGTTAGGAAAGTTTGGAAATGTCAATAGTCTTGAAAAAAATAAGGTAAGTAGTGTGCAATGAAAATTTAGGATTTTTTTTATTAATTATTAATAATCCATATTAATTAATAAAAAATACACTTTGCTGTACTTGTAGCAACTTTTTAGACCTATGGGTCTTCCACAAATAGCGGATAGTTTCTCTAAAAATTGACCACATGCAGGCTACTACATGTGAAATTTTCAATGCTAATTTTTTGGGCAATAGATGTATTTGGTCATCTTTCCCTCCAACTGACCAACAAACTAGCAAACCGACTAACCAATCATCTTAGACCGATATGATTTCTAACCAATTTTAAAGCAAAATTTTATCGCGAAGGGAATGGAAGCTATTGTTTATGAATGATATTGATGAACTGTTAGAAGCAGATGTTAATTAACACATGATTAGTAAGGAATTTGAATTCGAACTATTTTACGTCCGCGGAGGTTTTTCGCCGTTTTGCGTTGCGACCAGTGCGGAGATACTCGATTATTTTAAATTCGTTTTAAACACTGGAAACCTTGTTTTCATCACCGTATTTTTATTATTGCGAAAACATCCATCGATTCAACGTTTTCGTATTTTTATCTTTTATTAAAGCCTGATACCGGAACCGCAGTAGTCATCCGCTACGGGGCTGTTCACCTTTGAAGTGAAGATTCAGAAGGCAAGCAGGCAGCAACCAGAGCGGATGCTCTTGTACAGAGCTCGTTGGATTACGGGATTTCAGGACTGAAATCGGTCCGGAAAATCATCCCGATCCACGTGATAACGTCGTGGAAAAGCAGTGAACATTTTGGATTTGGTTGTGGATTACACGCGATTATCCATGCAGTTCCAAACCGCCGGATCTTGACTTTGGAATCGCCCGCCTCCAACGAATCCGCGCTCGTCGAAAATGCTACGCTGGGATTCTTAATCGGTGAAAGTTTGTCAACTAAAGTCTGTCAACCTGAAGGTAAGGAGCCTTTCGTTTTTATAATTATTATCTTAGTTTTTTTTTATTAACTTTGCGGATGGATTATCGTGAAGAATATTGAGATGGAATGGTAGGAACTTTTGAACATACTCCTGTTATAACAAGTGTCATGTCAAAACGTGCTTGGGTCCTGTTAGATATTTTCTGGAGGCATAAAGGCGGATTCAAAATTTCTCAGTGGACTAAACTGCATGGTCCTGCCCTTGTATGTGAGCAATCACTGCTAGCATGTGTGTACGCATGGTTTACCGAACTACAAGGGATAAAAACTTTAAATAAAAATTGAAGGTCCTTTAATTGAAGCCCTGGTAAAAAAAACAATAGAGATTCTAATTGTTTTCTATTGTTATTTGAAACGTTGTTTTCTATTGGTATCAATAGAAAATTTCTTTTGGTTTTATTAGTTTCAATTGTTTTCTGTTGTTCAGTCAATAAAGCTAAACCATAGAAGTCAATACAGAAACCATAGAAAAAAATTAAAACTAAAAAAGTGTCCATGCAACAATAGAAATCTCTATTGGTTTCTATTGTTTTTTTCACCAGGGAGGCGCTGAAATTTGATGTAAAAAAGGTGGGTTAACACGTTAATGAAAGTTATATTTTCGGTTAGAATCTAGAGTTCGGAAAAAATTTTTCTCGCCACAACTCCAAATTCATACATATATTTTGGTGCATCTGCAATCAACTAGTGGTTTAATGGAATTCAGTCAACAACACGCAGTCACAATTGCTTTCAGATTATATCTACTATTATATATTGTTGTGCAAATCTTTTACTTGTCTATTCAGCGAAAATTTACATTAATGTGTAAAATATTTCTAAGGCCGAGTCCACAGTAGACAAATTTTCGCTGAATGTAACCCACAACTTAACGTGTGTGTGTGTGCGTGCTATTAAATTTAAGTAATTTTTCAAAATTTACTGGTAAGATTTGAGATTTCGGAAATGGTTCGCATTGGCGAGAATTGAACTATAAATTCTCTGCTGTCTTGTTTTTCGCTCTAAAAAAAACTGTGCTGTTTGGTTCAGTTCAGTTTACGTTGTTTTTAAATATAATCAATAAGATCAAGTTGCAAGAATTTCTGCTCTTGCACTGAGCACTTGAAACGGAAATTGCGTTTTTTTGTAATTAGTTTTACGGAAATTAATAAGTTTTTTTACCTATTCGAGCGTATAATCACGAGATTTGAAACGTTAAGAATTTGAAAACTACTCGGAATTTGTAAACATGAATTCATGCATCTTGGGTACAAATATCCAGAAAACTACTTTGGAAAATTGGCAGAAAAAGTTCTGTTTTTTAGTCACGATTTCGTGTTTTTTTTTAAATAAAGCTTTCTACATTTGTTACATGCATAACATAGTATGGAAAACTGTTGATATATTGTTGGAAACAAGTCACGTACACTTGGTAACATCTCACCATAGATTCGAACGTGAAATAATTAAATTCTTCACATCTGCTGACGAATCACATCTTAATTTGCAAGATGAACATATCTCAACCTTTGCATAAATTTGTCTTGTTTTGTTCCTGTGCCAGACTAATTAAACACCGACCAAGAAAGCCAAAATTTAATTAAATGAAGTTAACAATATGAAAGCAACAGCTGTCGCACCCTAATTAAAAGCTACGTATGCCCAGGCCTATTTGGCTTACTTAGGATTTATAAATGTTTAATTGAGCAATCTGGTTTCTTTCTTCCAGTTGCCTTGTTTCTCAAGGGTGTTTCTAGGATGAAATCGATTTTTTTATGTACGTTAAGAAATCTAAACGTGTTCAAGAGTGTAGGCAGTGTTAAACGGTAAACATACGGATTCGGTAATCTCGCAAAATAAACTGTATAAAACACCTGTTCTTGACGAAATATGGATTTTGGCAAATTTTCCAAATAAATCGCCATATGGTGAGCTGAGAAATGTTTTCTTTAGAGCTGGAAGGTTTTTGTTTTCGATTCTATGTTATGCACCCTTCGGTTTTACATATGTGTACTTCTTCTGATTTTTAGTGATTTTAGGTACAAATTTTGCATTGAAACGTGGTTTTGACGTATCCTCAAAATGTTAACCGGGTTATAAAGATTTAGATGTTAACGACATGCAATATCGCATCAAGTTAATATTACGTGCTAGATAAGTTAACAGGTTAGGATGTTACATCTAGAAACATTGTAGGTATGATTATTGAAAACACTAATCTAAAACAAGGAATGTGGTCGATTTTGAAAATTTGATAGAAAACTTACAAGTTTACAATTTAAAGCAAATGTGAATTGTCTTTAAAAATAATCACGCTTTTTAAATTTTAAATTTTTGTGAAGTAACCTTGATAGCTACAATTCCTTCGTCAAAGAAGTATTTTCGGTAATTTGTAAAAACTATGCAATAGAGGAGGTCTACATTACAAAACGGCGCATGTGCCATGCCTGAGCATCTCTAGTGGCCACATTTTGTGGGGGGACAGCCCAACGTCGTCTATGTAGCATTTCCATTGATTTTGCTCCTTTAAGAATGGATTTTTGAGATATTTGGGAAATTTAACGTAAGTTTTTGAAATTTGAGGGTGGAAATTCCACTTTGAGTACGTATAGGCCACGTGCAAACCATTTTATTTAAACAAAACGAAGATTTATTTGAATGTCTTCACGTGTTTCACTTACATACATACAATAAATTTCTTTCTTATGTTGGAGTTTTTAGGGATCCTGTGGTATGAAATCTTGGAATTGACGTTCCTGAAGATGTTTTTACAACATGGAACACAACAATTCCTCTTCATAATGTTTAAAAACACTTTTGGAGAGTGAAAAAAACACATGCAACTCAATGGCACGTTTTTGGCCTGTCCCCCCCAGGAAACACCCTAAAACTACCACAGAGGGCGCTAAATGTAATGTAGACCTCCTCTATTAATTTACACATTATGCTAATTTTAAGAGGAGCATTTAACGAAGTTTTAGTAAAAGTTTGGGAACTATGCTGCTTTAAGAAACCCAAATTATCGTATGTGGATCAATAATAAATTTTATAATAAACAACCTATGTTTTAATCGAAATTCCCTATTTTATTATTTTTCTTTGCCTATTTACCAAACCGTTTTTCAGTACGTGAGCAGTTTTTCAAATCAGACTGCAATGCCAGCTTTTACTAATTGCGATTTTACTATTTGAAAAATGAATTCCTCCTGGAATAATGAATGGGCCATTTAGCGAGACATTTTGTGAAAATGCCACGTGGGTATCAGCGGATCTAATAGCGATGACGTAGGTGGGGTAATAAAATATTGATGACAGCTCGTGGGTGTAGGAAGTCGTCCTCGGAGGCGGCGTCGTTCGGAAAACGAGAATCAATTAGGATTCTTGGCCAACAGCCAGAGCTAGGCTGGTGAAGGACCGTTAGACTCACTTACCCACTGATCTTAATGTCATCTTGGATGGCACAAATGTACACTTGATATGAGGCAGTGGTACACGTACTCACATTTCAGGAAAAAGAAAACATCGCTGATAGTACAATGCCTCGATGATATTGGATAAAATAAATATTATTACTGTTGTACTTATTGGATATTAGAGGGATGGAATTTTTGGTTAGAACTGGTCCATCTTAAATTTCCTAAGCTTTTCCAAATGAGGAAACGTGCTTAAATTGATATAATAATACCAAAATGTTTGTTCAGAAATATTGATCTGAGCACTGTTAATCCTCATTTAATTAAGAAATTAACCAATAGGAGCCCTACCCTGGTGAAAAAAAACAATAGAAACCAATAGATTTCTATTGGTATTTGGACACTTTATTGATATTAATTGTTTTCTACATATGGATCACGTATTGACTTCTATTGGCTTCTATTGACTTCTATGGTTTAGCTGTATTAACTGAACAATAGAAAATGATTGAAACCAATAAAACCAATAGAAATTTTCCATTGATACCAATACAAAACAACGTTTCAATTAACAATAGAAAATAATAGAAATCTCTATTGTTTTTTTCACTAGGGTAATGACAATAATTATAATTACCCGGATTTAAATTAAAGGCTTCGCCACACAACATTAAAGCCATCAGTGATTGCCACACTGAAACTTAATTAATTAAGGGTGGCTCGGTTGGAAACTTAATAAAATTTAATGGCTTTTTTAATGCAAACCCTTAACAGGTAATTTAAGATTTTGGCAGGATCAACATTCTTATGGCATTTTGAGCTGAAACTATGTAGTTTTTTCTTAGAAACGTAACACGGGTTTCAGACGTAATATACTTGTATTTGCTAAGATGTTAGAGATGCTCGGTATGGAATCTTAAATTCCCAGTGAGTAAGGTATTACAGTGAATGCAAACATTCTGTCCCTTACATCATCGATTGAATTGCATTCATCTTTGATGACCATAAAACGCACTACTGATCATTGCATTAACATTGGCGGCTACGGTCTCAGACATACTTGATTATTTTTATGTCTGGACAATGCACTTTGGACGGAACCGACAGTTAGAGTCATTGGCCATTAAAGCCATTAGATTGTCTGCGAACTTACGAGGGTCACAGTTATGTCGTAAATTTGATGGCTTTTCGAGGATACATTAATGGAGTTCTCAGATAAATTTCAATTTTCCTTGGAAAAATGTGGGTCTGTATCACTGCTTATCTTAAACCCTCTTAGGTGAATGATATATTTAAGTAAAGGTTTTTTTTGCTGATATGCTTAGTAAAAACGAATATTGGAGTCTTTGACAAAGTTATTTTCGAATTTTGGAATCTTCAGCATTTTTAACATTTCACTTATTTTTTTATTTGTATTTAGAGATATGTTATTCATAACTTTTTCTCCAAGGTTAGTTGGATTGCATGTAATATAGACTTGTACAGCTTTTCGTTGATGAACACTATTTTAAATGCAAATTTACTGACAATGTTTTCAAAAAAGGTCTCCAAGTTTGTTTAGCGATGCCTGTTTAACATTTTTCAAATTTCCTGAATGTTCGTATTTCCTAACAAATTCTCATTTGCATTCCAACTAGAATATCTGGGTGTATACGTGACTAAATCGTGTCTCCTGCATATGAAACTCTCATCTTGAATTCTCGCGCATGTTGGACGCCTAGAGCCAAGAAATCCAATATGGCCATCATGTTCAATTACCTGCAGCCAAATGCAATTTCCCAGCAAGCTGTTCTGATCTTCTTCTTCAAGATCAGCTGTTTCAGACTGCCAGTTCTCCAATGTAAACCTTCCCTGCGGTGATATGGCACTGCCATTGAGATGCCACCGATTTAATACTGGATTTATAAAAGTTTAATCTGGTTGCTGTTAAGCAATGCGAAATTTTATTTATGGCCCTAGCTTGTTGAATATACTGTTTATATGGCTGCGGGGTCCAAGACTTTCGAAATTTGTTGTGACTTCAAGTTGATTCGATGATGAAAAGTGGAATTTCCATCTGATTTTTGTTTTATTCTATATATACCACTGGTAAACTGTATATAACTACTGAAGTTGTTGTTATACAGCTATGTTGACATACTGGAAACTGTCTCTAGGGCATGTTGCTTTATAAGTGTTCTGGAAAATTGAACATATAGTATTTTGGTCTCAATTTGAAGTCAGATGAACAGCTTGAATTTGTGGTAACTCTGGAAGTTTGAAGACAATTTTAAAATTGGATGTTTGCATAAACATAACATTTCTAGGAATAGTGGACATTCTGAAATATGAATGCTTATCATTTACATATAAAGTACATGCTCCGCAATTCCGCGTATAATAACGTGCGTGCGACAAAATTGATGTTAAATATTTAGGTTAGTAAACATTGTTTTCAGCGTTATATTTGCGGTATAGTGGTGTAGTATATGGTTTACAATTTACACACCCTATGTTTAGAGGTTGAATTTAGTTGAGTGTGCAAGTATTGCGTGAGAAATATCCAACTGTCAAGGTAGGTGTGGCTAAATTATGTTGGCTTAATAAGAGAAGAGAATTAAGAAATTTATTATATGGCTTTTGGGTGGTGAAACTCTATGAATGTGGTGCCATAAAACAAAAATAATAGTAAATGTCAAGGGGACGATTCCTCTTTAATTGTTTAATTTGTTTTATTAGGTTTTTAAACTCAAATATTACATATTATTGTAACCTGTTAATACAAAGAGACAACTACAATGCAATGTCTACAAAATTAAAGCCTGTAAATGCGTAAAAGTTGCACATTCAGAAATTCTTAGAATTGGCGCCCATCAAAGCGCCCTTTGATAAAATGTCTTTTTTGCTAGTAATGTAGGGCCATAAAATGCGTTTTCCGTTGACATACTTCAGAAAACATGTAGAACATGCATACTCACCCCAGCAAATTCCTGGTTTTATCACATTATCTCTAATAAAAACTGCCATCGCCATGCGTGACTGGCCTGTCTGTGGAAACCATAAAAATTGGCTATAAAATTTAAGCTGCAACAGATTAGTCTGAACAGTCCCTTTAATTGCTGTTGATGGAATTAAGAGGGGCATTTACATGAGTTCAGCAATAATGGAATCAGTGGATAGCAGCATGGTATATAGTGGTTCGGCCAACCCCCAGGGGAGTAAATTCTAGGAATTCTACTGGTCGGGTTACATTCCAGTAATCATCAAAGTTTGTGTTTATGTGATCGAGTAAGCCTAAAGTGCTTCTTGCATTGTTTGCCAACTTTCTTTCTAATTAATCCTCAAAGAACTTGCTAGAAAGTATCATTGCAAAAGACTTGTACAATTGAAGGAATTGGCACTATTGCCAGTGGATTTAACGTCGGGCTGAGCACATTTTGTGTCTTTGCATCCGTGGACACCTCACCACTAATTTGTCCTCGGGGACCCACATCCCAAACACTTCACTGCACAGTAATCAAAGTGACCGATTGATTTTGCCCAGCGAGTGTCTGTCCAATCTAAGCGTTAATTACCTCTGATGAGTTATACTGACTCATCCTATTGATTAACCTCATTTTGTAACAGTGTCTTGAAGAGATATAGAATGCGACTTTCAGACCTGATGGAAACCCTTCTTCCAAAACTCGATTAGTTGCCACTTGTTACAACTTCATGCATGGCAAGTCACTTCCTGTGACAAGAACAGCTGCTGTTTCCATACGAGACGTTGCGACACTGCAGACCTGTTTACTTCTTGTAGCAGCACTTCCATGTGGTGGCCTTTGTTATCGATTTTTCTCCCCCTATTTCCCTATTTGAATTCCCGATATACTGTATATATGGTACCCAAGTGTGCTAACGTAAGCGTATGGTGTGATGGGGAATGGCATCGTTTATCGTTTCATATCCGTACTCATTTGCTTTGCGGATCCATGTTGGAAATGTGATGTACATGGATTTATTTGTGTAGATAAAAATTATTTGCAAAGGTAGTTTTTTTTGGAATTCGAGTCTAACATGCATCAAAATATGTTTGAAGGCATATTTTATACTTTCCATCAAGTGGTTAAAATGGATGGCGGGATTTTACTGCTTTCCCTGTTGAAAAAAAACATTAGAAACCAATAGATTTCTATTGGTTTCTATTGTTATTTGGACAGTGTATTGATGTTAATTGTTTTCTATGGTTTATGTATTGACTTCTATGGTTTTGCTGTATTGACTGAACAATAGCAAGCAATAGCAAACCATAGAAAACAACGTTCTAAATAGCAATAGAAACCAATAGAGATCTCTATTAGTTTCTATTGTTATTTGGACACTTTATTGATTTTAATTGTTTTCTATGGTTCATGTATTGATTTTTGTTGACTTCTATGATTTAGCTGCATTGACTGAACAATAGAAAACCATAGAATACAATTGAAACCAATAAAACTAATAGAAATTTTCTATTGATACCAATTGAAAACAACGTTCCAAATAACAATAGAAACCAATAGAGATTTCTATTGGTTTTTATTGTTATTTGGACCCTTTATTGATTTTAATTGTTTTCTATGGTGCATGTATTGACTTCTATTGGCTTCTATTGACTTCTATGGTTTAGCTGTAATGAATGACAATAGCAACAATAGAAAATCATAGAAACCAATAGAAATTGTCTATTGATACCAATGGAAAACAACGTTTCAAATAACAATAGAAAACAATAGAAATCTCCATTGTTTTTTTCACCAAGGAGTCAATAATTCGTTGTGATGGCCTGATGGAGGACACAACCATCTTGGTCTTCCATATTCCAAACGATGAGTTGTAGGTCCCAAAGTCCTACACCACATATCATGTGGAAAACCATAGTGACAACCACCTGAACATGTCTTAAGTCGGCTTAATCTTAATAATCTGTTGCAGTTGAGCTATAGACTTATAACGGATGCAGTTGGCAAGTTTGGCACCAAGATTGTGACGTGAAAGTCGTGCAGAAATTTATATCTTCAGAAGCACTCAGGGTGACTTTAATACCATTAATAAGATAGGCTGCTATCTTCGGAGCACAATTTTCAGCAAAAGCAGTTTTTCAACTTGGCATGCCATTGGAAGTTTGGCTAATGGATGCCAGCGTGATATACAAGGAACTGGAGCTGATATGAAGCAGCGCTATTATGGAGGATGAAATTTTCTAATTAAACAGCCTCTGCATAGCAATTAGCCACCTATTCGGCAGGCAAAGCTATCTAAACAGCCCAATTAAGTCTGTTTTAGGGCGGCCAATGGAAGCGTGATGATAAGTTTTGGCTTGGATGCTAACCTCATTATCGATGTCAAGCTCATTGGTGGCGGTTGCGTTTAACCTTTGAACTTGGAATTAGAAATAAGTTGCTGGACGTTGTGCTGAAATGCTTGATATAGGTTGCGGGGACGATTGCTACTGACATCAACGACAATTTTATCAAAGGATATGAGCAGAATTATTATTTTTTCATCTGATATGATTGCGAATAACAGTTTTTGGTCTCACCAAGAAGCAAACTAGATACAGTTCTTGAGAAAGAATGTTAGTCGTTTTTGGAACTTGCAAACCCTGGTGAGAAAACAATATAGAGATTTCTATTGTTATTTGGAACGTTGTTTTCTATTGGTATCAATAGAAGATTTTCATTGGTTTTATTGGTTTCTATGGTTTTCTATTGTTTAGTCACTACAACTAAACCATAGAAGCCAATAGAAGTTAATAGAAGTCAATACATGAACTATAGAAAACAATTAAAATTAAGAAAGTGTCCAAATAACATTAGAAACCAATAGAAATCTCTATTGGTTTCTATTGTTTTTTTTCACCAGGGAAGTTCTAAATTCAACAGGAGGGACGACAAACACTAGTTATGTTCTGCTTGTCATGAAAGGCAAATTTGCATCAAAATTCGATTAAAGAAGCTAATGCTCAAAGATCAGCTCAAACTTGCTCAAAAACTTTTGGAAATGATTGATTTGTTCTGATGAGATGCATTCAATGTGTGCACAATTAAAACACCTGTTGAAACACATCACCAGTTGCATCACTCCTACAACATTCCTTGATTTGACATCCTTTAACAATGCCAGATATTTACATGAGTTGTTGACCTGGTAAACTCATATTGTTTTATTGCTTAATAGTCCCGAGTCGGTGATTGATTTGATGACGCATGATCTCTAAGGAATTTTTGTTGTAACTGTTTGATTTGTTTTTGGAAAACTGTGGGAAACAATGATAATATCTCGGTCTATTGGAAATCACATTCAATTTCTTTTTTACAAGACCCAATGATTTATCAGAAAATGAATTCCAACCAACATAACCTGATGGAAGGGCATGGCTATTTGTGAAGAAATTGGAAAACGAGTCTGAACGAGTTTCCGAGGTCCAATACATGATATAAATCTCGGCGTTCGGAACTTTTCTGCTTATTTATTTATGAAATGATTGGATTTTCGGCCGCAAAAAACGTGTTTATCGTAAGCAAAAATCGATAGTAGCAGAAAGTGCATTTTCCTAAATCGATTTTCCACCCCATGCACAAAAACTGTTGGCAAAAACATGGTTGTACCCCAGTGGTTGAACTTCAGTTTAACACTAATGCAAATAGGTGAAATGCCAAAAAAAAACCAAAAAAAAACCTGCATTACAGATGTCTTTAAATCTTTGATGTCAGGCCACTGGCATTGAAACATATCGATAAATGACCTCTTGAAACAGTAGGTGAAACATATCGTTCGTAACCACCAGAAAGATTTTTGGGGACATCAAACGTATACTTGTGAACTTTGATTTGGCTTTGCAAGTCCAGATTATACTGATGTACGTTTATAATTCTGAAAGTAAATTTAATTATATTAAAATGAAATGTGGACAATATCTTATTCCTCGATGTTGCTTCTGGCATTCACAACAAAATGCAAAGTTATTTTATGTTCCTTTAAATGTTTACTGGTCTGGTTAAACAATGAAATGTTTCGGTTGACTCTCAAGTATGGTTAACTAGACATTTACGACAATTTTGTTAGTATATGAAGTCCTTTGTGAGTCGATCAATTCTCTAGTGTGTTTAGAGTGCATTGCATGTTCCAACAGGAATTTGACATGTTGTTGAGACGGAATTAGAAGTAATGGCCCTATTTCATTCGGAATGGAGATAAATTAGACGGCCTACTTGCCAAGTGCAACTTTCATTCCAGTTCTATGTTGCGGTTTTTAATGAAACTGGAAAATAAGGGCTATTTATTATTGAAGCGTATTTAGTGGCGGTTTAATGAAAGAATTACTGTTTTTGTGTGTGTGGAATTTTTTCTAAAACTATACAACGTGAAATTTTAAGGTAGATTGTGGCAAACTGTAACTCTTTCTAGTCTGGTTTTATATAGTCTAGACTAGTAGTCCAATAGAAAAATAATGTAGTATGGCCAGCCATATGGCAGTCCAAGAGCAATATATATGATCGTCTCGTATTTGGTCATATATTTCTTTTACTATAGACAGAGACACTTTTGGAAGTTTGGGCTACTGAGAAAACTAATCTCCGATTATCGACCTCATACAATCAGAAGTTTAGGATGGAACCAAGTTTTAATGTAGTTTTTGAGAGCTTGTTGCTCTTTGGTGGATTAATCCTCCATGGACATAGCTTTTCAATCTCCTAGCAATTCTCGGTATCACTTCAATGCAAATTTCTTGCTGAAATTTGCACAAGTAAAAAGCCTTTTTATTAGTCGTTGTCGCAGGGATATATATAGATAGCGTGCTCGGTTTAACATCCTGTCTTAAAGCACAGTCTTTAAGGGGATAATAAGTATTCCAAGGAGTTAGTCATTGCCGAGATCCCTTTATTGGTAGTCGGAGTGCATCGACAACATTACAGGGCATAAACAACCTATCTTACACGGAAATTTATGGAAAACAGTCGGTATCTGGCGAGCCTAGACGTGAGATTCACTCCAATTCACCACAAATCAATATTGAAAATGGCTGCAGGGAGGGTTTCTCAAAGCTCTTTGAGATCGTTGGACGATATCACGCATGATTTAGGAATTTCTGTTGCACAGTTTGTAAATCTGTGTTAAGCAGGACTTGAGATCCAAGATGCTAAAGGGGATACGCATGAATATTCATTTTGATTGGCTTAATTTAGCGTAAAAGTGGCTTAATTTGGCAGAAAAACAGGCTGAAAATATGAAAAATCAATGGAAATTGCTATTAGCCATCTCCGGTAAAACATAATAATACTTGTATGTGGGTACAGATTTGGGAAATTTTGACATATTAGAAATTGGACATGCATTGCCAGACTTGATGAACATATACATAATATGTGAATACTGCATTCTGCTAATTTCTACTATGTCCATTTATGAATTCTCTTATCAATAATTTGTATGACCATGTATTATTTTTGTTTTTTTTAAATTAATTTTTTCAAAACTAGATCACTTTATATATGGGAAATATTGACATTTTAGAAATTGGACATGCATGGCCGGACTTGATGAACATACATGTACATAATATGTGAATACTGCATACTGCTATTTTCTGCTATGTTAATTTATGAATTCTCTTAGCAATAATTTACATTGTATGACCATGTATTATTTTTGTTTTTTTAAATTATTTTTTTCAAAACTAATCACTTTACATTTATATTTTCTAACTTTCTTTTCTAATATGGCGCTGTGGGCCAGTTCATCCATGAAAATAGTCCAGTTTCACACCTTGTCCTCTTTTCCCAAAAAATATATTGGTGTTACAATTATCGTTTGCGCATAAACAGAATTTGACATTTGTTTCTTTAGGATTACACATGACCACCATTAAAGTTTGCAATATCCCTTGTTTCTTAAATCATTACTTGAACAAATATATTTGCTGTTGCTTCTTGCTTGCGCACGAACAAGTCAACCTGGTTCGTGTTTTGTATATGAGAAAAAAACCACCTGCATGTTGATGCTAATAATTTGTCAGGAATAACGATGCATAAGGGATTTGAAATTGCTTCCAATAAATTTGGCAAAAAATAATAAGCCAACGCACCATATAGCGTTTCTCCTCTGGGTATTATTGTATTTTATTACGGTATTTTATTATGGTATCTGCTACATATTCGTTAGGTTCAAAAAAAACAAAGAAACTTTGAATTTTTCTCTGATATTATGGTTTCAGTGTAGCTTTCGTGTGCCTGAATTGGTTCAATAATCGCATAAGGAACAAATAGCTTATTATACAAAATATTGCAAATTGTGCTCTTTGTTTACTTTCAAACATTGTAGACAGTCTTATTCCATATTTGTTCATCAGCGTCTCAGTATACTTGATTGGATAATAAATTATTACTTTTATATGTTTGCGGTTATCCATAGATAATGTAGCATTAATTACTCAAACAGGAGATATATGACAGGTTAGAACATTTGCAGAACTGTTATCTTTTAAATATCATTGCATATGAAAGAACGAATGGCTAGAATGAATTAATTATTTCTTCAAGTTTGTCTCTGAGGGTTATGTCGTTTATCATTGTTTGCTTCATTTTTCTAATTTCATCATTCCTGACTGAAGCGGAAATGCATTTTAATCCATCATCTTCTCTAATATTACTGCATGCAACTATCAGGTATAACAACATGGCAGAACCTATATATTTATTGTGTCAATGTTCATTTATCTGAGCTGGGTCTTATATGATATTTCCAGGATATAACTTTTAATATGTCAGGGCGGTGTATTTGGCATATCTGTTGGGGTAAACAAAGTTAAGTTATGGATTATATGCACAGTCAAAAAAGTCAATTAAACGTGTTATCGATGAATTTTGTAGATAAGTTAGTGCTTTTGTCGTTTACCATGTCACTGCATAAATGAAAACTTATTCCAACTTCATCATTTAAGCATTCTTTATTTAACGAGTGTAATAAGTGTTAGGAGATAAAAAAAATAAATTGCGAACGTAAACATGTTTGCAGATTGGTCGTAAAAACTTTGAAAACAAAATCCATGTAGTCATCTTGCAGCTTGCTTGTACTTGACAGATGCAATAACATCTTGCAACAGCCCTTGCTGGTTGAGCTTTTTTTATCACATGAGGTTATGAAGATGTCTGAGTAACAGTTTGTAGCAATCGAAATCAGCAATCCATACATTTTTCATGCCAGCAGTGTGGAAGATGTCAGAAATCCTAATAACAATGAGGAATTTATTAAGATAACGTTCTAGTGACGCTAATCAGATGTGATTGCCTTGATGAAAGCAGTGTTCGAAACCAAAATGGCAGTTGGCAAGAAGCCCACAAAAATAATGAATACAAATTTCAATCTGGTTGCAACTTCACTGAAATCCGATGCTATGGTGAAAGGGATAGACGAACACGCCTTTTTATCAAATCCATCAACGCTATTTTATTTCGTGTATTCCCACACAAAGGACATTTAGCTGCATAATATATATTTGTTGCGAGTTAAAGGGGTAGGTACTAAGCAAACGTTTTCTATATAGTGCCAGAGTTTTGGAGATGACAAACTGTCATTGTCTCGCATTCAGGATAATGGAAATGTACAAAATAGAAGAGATAGCATTTCGAAGAATGCGTTTTAATTGATTTGACGATTGTAAGAGCAATTAGAATAATTGTCATTCCAGTGTTTTTCAAGTATTTTAAACAACTCTTCAAATAGTTATTTTGTAGCCTTAACATCAATGGAATGTGATAGGATTGTCTTTGACATTGCATTGACGCTGAGGTCTATTTTAAGGTACTTAGTGGTGAACAGGCTTTTAATTACAAATGTATTTTGAGTTCAATTACAAAATGAAGTTGTGAACACCAATTAAGAAACTTGGGTACAAATAACCCATCTTTATTTTCTATGATTTTCATTAGCCATAATGAGCTTCTGGCTGGCTTCTGGAACTACTGGAATCTGCCTATTTGCATAACAGATACTGCGTTTACATGAGCACTGAAGTACTTTAATTTGAGATAAATAAACGTACCTTAAATTAAGTCTAAAAGTAGTTGCGTTTACATGACTCAAAAATTGTTATTATTGTCGAATCACTTTTAGCTTTAACCAGAAAA
>JAQGBW010002154.1:0-21172 GCA_034698625.1 Julus scanicus
TTAACGTTTTCCCGTTTCGTACGTTTTTTACCCCTGGTCCTATGAAAAACGTAGAATCGGGGTTCCACTGTATATGCATTTTGAAATGCATTTCTTTTCCATGTGGGATATATAGTAACTTTAGCAACATTTACTTATCAAAATACTGAAAACTTTTTAAGATCTTCATTCATTATTCGTGTCTTCAAGAGCAGATGTAAATACAGAAATATGTGTAGCTACAAGAAGTTGTCTTCCACTTGCTTTTAACATAAGCAGTGCTGCCAAAAACACCTTGCACACTGTGCGCCATTAATGCGCTTGACAACCTCCATTAATTGGGACATTTATTTTCCAAGATGACTTATTTTTCATCGCAGAAGCTCGTCATTTTGAGTGGGCTCGTAAACATTCAGTCTTCATCTTTTTATGGCCACTCATTAAGCGTGGATTTCAGTAATAGTCATTTTCAGGTAAAGCAATGGCCTTTGGCAAATCATGTTGTTTATACTCTAGGGAAATAGTCCCACGTTAGAACTTACAACTTGTGAGCTGATCAAATGCTGTCGTAAAATATATGGCGAAAAGTTAAAAAAACTTCGATATTTTGACGTTTTAAATGCAATTAGGACACCATGTTGGAAATCCTTCAATCTTGTGACACATTGTGTTAAGGTAAATCAGAACCTATCACTTTCAATGGGTGAAATTTTAAAACACACTCACAACCAAACAAAAAGAGATTAAATAAAAATAAAAATTGTTTAAATAGATTGATAAATAAGCAATTGAAATTGATTGTCGTTTTTCACTTTGAAAGGGTAGTTTTTTTTAAATTAATAAACAAGTTTGAAAATGTCCGTTAATGTGCACACGCTGCCAGCAGGTGGCAGCATTGAGACGGAAAATTAACGGACATTTTTCAGACTTGTTTATTAATTTTACAAAAAAACTACCGTTTCAAAGTGAAAAACGACAATCAATTTCAATTGCTTATTTATCAAACTATTTTAAACAATTTTTATTTTTATTCAATCTCATTTTGTTTGGCTGTGAGTGTGTTTTAAAATTTCACCCATTGAAAGTGATAGGTTCTGATTCACCTTTTAAAAAAATATATACATATATACAGGGTGGCCACAAAAAAGCATAACTTTTTGCAGCGGATGGAGGACACTTTCAAGACGAATTGAAATAGCTGTTTTGTTTGTACGTTTGTTGCCTATATTTGTGCAAAATTGGATTTACTTTGTTTAAAAAAATTGAGTATGGTGTTTACATGAGGATTTGTGTATACAAGTTAATGACATCTATAAACCCTTGTTTTAATGCCCACAAATGTCCCCAAGAAATTGATAAAGATAAGAGATATTCACTAACACGCACAGTCATCTGACCCTTGGGTCATCCTTTACCTCCCACTCAAGTTAATCAGTTTAAAAGCGTTTTTAAATCTCGTTTTGGACAAAGACGTGCTGACAAGTCTGGCATGATAGCATTCCCAAGTGTTTGTAGAGTCGTAATTTATTTTTTGGACATCAATGACCCTTGACGTGTGAAGTGTGTTTTTGTTGAATGTCAGGAATGGTTACACTTGCCAATCAATTAACACCTTCGTCCATTATATCAGACCTACTTAGGACTCTTGTTGTAAATTCCTGGCATGAGAACGTTGTTTTTTTAGTTTCCACCTCTGGTTTTTGATTTCTTGGCTTGGCATCAATTTTTATTCAGGCTAATGGCAGCTTTGAAGATGACAAAAGTGGGAGATAATGCTTTAAGGCTTTAATGGTCGTGTTTATGAACTACAGATAATGGAGATGGAAGTGGAGCGTGATTCCACTTGAAGGGAATCTGGCGTAAAAACTCTTTAAAATTACTGAAATGCATTCGTTTGTTATTATTTTTAACGTCTGATTGATAGGGACTCTGTGGCACCATCGTAAGACTCAATCTCGAAGTTTGGAGACTTGCTTGTCAAAGTTGAAAACTGTTGATTGAAAATGGCACGATGTTATCTACTACATGTTCCCTGATCAAAAACTACGAAAATTCGTGTCTAAAACCAGTTTTTCCTTGTTGGAAAGTGTGGAGAATTTCATTTTGACTACAATGACAGGTGTTGTAAGTTTTATTTGAGAAACTTGTAAGCAGACAATCTTGAAATCTGATTTAATTGGCGTATAACAACATGAGCACGTGCACATGAATGTTGTAGAGACACGTCATGCCAAAGGGAATATAGATATTTTATTATAAATAAACGTGCTTTTTCTAGGAATTTAATATATGACATTTTATATTGTACACAGGGTTGCCAGTTTCTGAAAAGTCAGGAAAAGTCAGGCAAGAAAAATAATGTTAGACAAAGTCAGGAAAAAATAGCCTTTTTGCTAGAAAAGTCAGGCAAATTAGCAATTTGGTCAGGAAAAAAAAATAAGGCTTTATACTATTGACAATATTTATTTTTAAAATCTTGAATCTAATGTAGCTGTTGGGGAGTGCAATCGTAGAGATCAAATTTCTTTTGTGTAACAATTGAATTGTGTATTTGAAACGAAAATTGTGCTAGCCTTTTTACATTCTTAAAAATAATTAAAATTTTGTCAAGTTATTGAAATATGGTCAGGAAAAATATTTTTAGAAGTCAGGAAAAGTCAGGAAAAATTGCCATAATGGTCAGGCAAAGTCAGGAAAAGACAGGCAAGACCAATCTGTAAAAAAACTGGCAACCCTGTGTACATTGTTTTATGCTAACCAAATAAGTAAATATCCCCACCCCTCCTTTCCGCGTTATATCCGAATCTGCGGTATAGCGAGTCTGATGTTGGGGAGACTGGGGAGCATTGAGACACTTTTTACTCGAACATTTTTTGCGAATTTAATAATTGTCGTATTGATCTGAAATTATAAGGCTATGTGGTTTAACTAAGTGGCTGTGTATGGAAATTTGATGAAGCGAATTCTATTAAATTTATTGTCAAATTTCAAAGTTTAAATTTTTTTGTAGAATGTATTATTTTATCCCACTCCTGGGGTAAAGTGAAAACTCCATGAATTAGACAAAATTATGCAAACAGATTATAATAACTTGTATAGAAGAAAAAACATAATGAGTTGCTACTAATACATATATGCTAAAATAAAATGTTGCTTCACTGTGATTGTCATCTTTCATGCTAAAATCCTTCAATTTCATTTTTTCTAAAATATTGTCCACTCATTTTCATTCACTTAGCTATATGTTAGACATAATTATCAAAATAAACAAGTACAAACATGCAAATTCCAAGTTTTTTAGTGAATGTGTCTCCCCTTGCCCCAAATCAGTTGTCTCAGTTTACCCCATCAAGAGATTTCCCATAAAAATTTCCATTGCATCAAATGCAATCACATGCTACTAAAATGATTTCTATTTATTTAGCAATAAAATATGCATTAATTGGCAATAGATTGAATATCTGAAACAAAATATTCAGGCAGAAATAAATAACAATGATTTTTCTAAGAAAGCAATTTAATTTTGAACACTTATCTGTTTGCTAGAAAGGTTGCTATATAATAGTAAGTAAAGTAATTTTATATTAAATATCTCACTGTCACTTATCAAAATCACTATTTTATTAATGTCACTATCTCAATGCTTTAAAGTCTCCCCATACTGGTATCACTTAATTGTTAATTTTCAGTTGTTTTAGGTACCTGTTTAACTTGCCAATTTCGATAAATTAGGTCATTCACTATATTAGGATACTGTTCTTAAGTTTTGAAGTTTTTCTCTTTTGCAATTAACTTGTATTGTGTATTTTAATTAACTTTCTGTGTAAATAAAAAGGTCTGTAAAGAATCTGTGTTAAATTTAGGTTAAAGAAAATTTAAAGACTTTTTGAAGTAAAGTCTCTGAAAATAACAATCCAATGCTATATCTTAAATATCAAAAGGCAGGAAACTTATTCAGAAAAAGTGTTGGCAGGTGCTTCAAGTGACCAAATTTTATAGAAAACTTTACAATGAGCGATCAAAAAGTCTTGCATATTCGTTTATTATTCGAAAACCAAATGTTGTACAAGAAAACTGAAATAGGAAGAGTTAATAAAAGGAAGTGGAGTTTATATTACAAAAAAAGCAGAAGGAGCTAGTTCATTTTCGAAGTGAAGGTTCTCCCGCTGAAATTATTAGATGGACCTTATCGTGTTTGTATACACCATCAAAACTTGCCCAATTTTTTGCAAAGAGGCAAAGAAGCTCAAGAGCCATGCCAGTTTGCATTTTAGATGCCATACAAGGTATGCTCAAACTTGAGCAGTAAAGTTTAGTTTTAGTTCAGAACATGGTGGCACAATTCATGCAGAATTTCGAACAAACTATCAAAAACAAAATGGCGCCTAACTTTAAAGCATTCAAGCAAGACGAACAACGAAGTGTTATTCGTTTTTCAGTGTTAAAATGCATGAAACCGAGTGAAATTTATAGTGAAATGTTAGGAGTTACTTGTGCCAAATGTGTTTCACAAAGTACTGTCCAGAGGTGGTGTTTAAACTTTAAAAAAGGACGCAAAACAGTAACTGACAAAAAGAGAAGTGGGGCCATTCAAAAATTATGTCACACCTAGGGGGTGGGTGGGTTGTTTGTTTTTTGTGACAATTGTGTTTAAGGGATGGGGGAATTGTGACTAAGGGGTGGGGGGGTGTTTAATAAGAGGCAAAAAAGTGTGACATAATTTATGGATCACCCCAGTGGTTGTCTGAAAACGTTGATTTGTGGCAATATCTGCATAGCCAACATAACGCATTTTACGAGAGGGGTATAAACATTCTTATAAAAAGTTGACAAATTTTCTACTCTTTAAAATGGCTATTTCAGTTTTTTTGTACGACATTTGGTTTTCGAATAATAAACAAATATGCAAAACATTTTGACCGCCCGCGTACATATACAGTATTTACCATACGCTGGATTTTGGTTAATTTGGGCATTCATCAGTCACATCAGGATTGATTGATTGTTTATTATAATGTTTTGATAAATATTACTTATTATAAAAATGCAATTTAGTGATATTTGGGATCCATCACTGAAACAATTTGTCAAAATTTACTAAAAAGCAAAATTACACCAAAATCAATGTGTTGTGTGATTCGTGTTGGGATTCTGGAATCCTCTTTAATTCCCCCTAATTTTGATGTCAGTTTTACGTCTTCCTGCACTCCTAAACTTATTCCCAAATGACCCATGTTATGATTCGACTGAAGTATTTTGCCATTTTCTTACGTTCCGTGATATATTCTCTTGGTGGATTTTATCGATTAATTCCGAGAGATGCACTTGCTTTCGGATTAATTTCGTGCGTGCTTTAGGCTAGATTTTACGAGGCGGATTTCTTGGAACAGAATACTTGACTTGGACCTATTGACTGTGACGGGAAATTAAATATTTATACTTTTATAGTGGAAGCGTAGGAAGGAATTCGAGCATTGCATTTTCCAATACGTGTTCTTAAACTAATTAGGGAATTACCCTATAATTGGCGCTCTCTATATATGGCGGCACCCAAGTTACAACAAAATAGCTGTAAACTTAAATTTGAAGGCTTCCCAGAATGCAGTTCGCAGATTTGACAATTAATTACTTTCCCTATGTACATTCTTCCATAAAATAACATACATGTACTTCCGTTACACTGTTCGCTTCCGTTTCATTGTTTTCAATCCCGCTGCCATCTTGCTAACATTTTGAGATGTTCACTTGACACTTTAATTATGGCAATAATGTGACATGCCATGTTACAAGTTATAAGATCATCTGCGCATGACGGAAGTTATTTAAATGTGTATGGTTTCCGTTTCACTATCCATATTCAGCCGCGGCCAGTATAATGTTATATCTCATTAGGTTCTGTAACGGTAAATACCTTTACCCGTAAAATACGTTGTACTTCCGTTTCACTGCTTTCGATAAGCCATTTTGCTAACATCTTGACACTTTGGTTATGACAATTACTTGCCAAGGTTACAAGTTATAAGATTATCTGCGCATGACGGATGTTATTTATGTAATGGGCGAAGGTATTTATCCTTATTCAGCAGCGGTGGATGTAACGTTGTATCCCGGCCATTAGGTTATCTAGCGATAAATACCATCATCTATAAAATAAGTTATACTTCCGTTACACTAGTTGCTCGCTTCCGTTTCACTAGTTGTTCGCTTCCGTTTCACTGTTTTCGATCCCAAAGTCTTCCTGCTAATATCTTTACAAGTTCACTTGACACTGTCAATGCAACATTGTGACATGCCATTAATTGTTACAAGTTATGACGGAATTTATTTAATATGGGCGAAGGTATTTATCCTTATTCCGCAGCGGCTGATGTAACCAATTAGGTTCTGTAACGATAAATACCTTCATCCATTAAATAAGTTGTACTTCCGTTTCAATATTTTTCCAATCCATAAATAAGTTGTACTTCCGTTTCAATATTTTCCAATCCATGTGTCTTCTTGCTAATATCTTGACAAGTTAGTTAACTTGAATTTTGGTTATGGAAACATTTTGAAATGCTACTATTTAGAAGTTATAAGATCGTCTGCGCATGAAGGGATTTATTTAATGGGCGAAGGTATTTATCCTTATTCAGCAGCGGCTGATGTAACGTTTATCAAATTAGATTCTGTAGCAATAAATTAAATACCTTCATCCATAAAATAAGATGTACTTCCGTTTCACTGTTTTCGAATCCATAAGTCTTCTTGCTAATATCTTGACAAGTTAACTTGAATTTTGGTTATGGAAACATTTTGAAATGCTACTATAGTTACAAGTTATAAGATATAGTCTGCGCATGACAGGATTTATTTAATGGGCGAAGGTATTTATCCTTATTCAGCAGCGGCTGATGTAACGTTTATCAAATTAGATTCTGTAGCAATAAATTAAATACCTTCATCCATAAAATAAGATGTACTTCCGTTTCACTGTTTTCGAATCCATAAGTCTTCTTGCTAATATCTTGACAAGTTAACTTGAATTTTGGTTATGGAAACATTTTGAAATGCTACTATAGTTACAAGTTATAAGATATAGTCTGCGCATGACAGGATTTATTTAATGGGCGAAGGTATTTATCCTTATTCAGCAGCGGCTGATGTAACGTTTATCTAATTAGATTATGTAGCAATAAATACCTTCATCCATAAAATAAGATGTACTTCCGTTTCACTGCTTTCGAATCCATAAGTCTTCTTGCTAATATCTTGACAAGTTAACTTGAATTTTGGTTATGGAAACATTTTGAAATAGTTACAAGTTATAAGAAATTCTGCGCATGACGGAATTTATTTAATGGGTGAAGGTATTTAGCAGCGGCCGATGTAACGTTGTATCCCATTATGTTTTGTAACAGTAAATACCTTCAACCATAAAATAAGTTGTACTTCCGTTACATTATTCGCTTCCGTTTCACCACCGCCACAATAAGTCACTCTAATTAGTCCCTATATCAAGTGTAGCTATTATTCGGAATGTATATTTATTGTTTAAAAGATTAACACAATTTTATAAGGAAAATAGGGCAATTATTTTGGTCCTGCATGTTTCAAACCAGCCCCAAAAAAGGGTGCGCGTGTATTTTCAGCTATTGTGGTTTGTGTTATGTTCAGGAAATTCACGTGGTTCCAGTTATGTTTCAATTGCCCGTTTAAAAGTAAAAATCCTAAACCTGTGAATGCTGTTCTTTGTTGCTTTTTCCCCCCTATGACTCGGATTGCATGTTGTACAGAAAAATCATCCATATTTTTTGGAAATAAACCTCGGTGTCACGTGCTTGCCAGCTTGTTCTTTTCTCCATATTTTCAAAATAATTGTTTGTGACTTTGCCAGAAATCTGGTAATGAGTGCTTATAGAGAATAATGCCCTTTTTATCGCTTTTGCTATATTTACGCTATTTTCTCCCCCTCAATTTTTATCTTTCCCTTCGATCCGTTTTACATCAACTTCAATTTTATCCTGCATAACGAGGCCATTGCACGTGTACGTTGATTTGATTGTTTTCTGCTGAGGCCTGTCATGTCATGGCAATCATCTGTCTTTTATTAATTGAATAGCAATTACCGATGAAATGTTCGCTTTTTTCCTCATCATTTAAGATTATAACAGCGGAAAATATGTTTGTTTTCATGGGAATTACTCATCTCACCTGAAATAAACTCGTTTTTACTCTTCATGAACATTTTAAATTTGCATAACGAAACGCTTGGTAGAAGAATGTTTAAATGTGATATCGCTGACAGTATGTGGTATTTTGTGAAATGCACTGGTTTTTTGGGGAAAAAAACATGTTTTAGATATGCCGTTTTTGTCTAATGTTGTGTGGCTTCACTTTTTAAGCACAGATGCTCATTGCGAATGAATGAGAATTACCAGCGAAGAATGATGCTCTGGAGTTTTTAAATATCGTGAACATTTAAAAAAAAATGCATAAATGTTTGGTGAAAGCGTGTTAAAATGTGATATCGCTAACAGTATGTGGTATTTAGTGAAATGCACTGCTTTTTTTGGGGTGAAAATCATGTTTAAAATATCGAGATTTTGCCTAATGTTGAGTGGCTTCACTTTTTATGCACAGATGCGCATTGCGAATGAATGAGAATTAGGGCTCTGGCGTTTTTACCTATTATGAACATTTTTTTTCTTAAAATTTGCATAACGAAACGCTTGATTGAAGCGTGTTCAAATGTGATATTGCAAACAATATGTGGTATTTAGTGAAATGTACTGCTTATTTGGGGGAAATCATGTTTAAAATATCGAGATTTTGCCCAATGTTGAGTGGCTTCACTTTTTAAGTACAGATGCGCATTGAGAATGAATGAGAATTAGAAGCGAAGAATGATTCTCTGGAGTTTTTAAATATCGTGAACATTTAAAAAAAATTGCATAAATGTTTGATGAAAGCGTGTTCAAATGTGATATCGCTAACAGTATGTGGTATTTAGTGAAATGTACTGCTTATTTGGGAAAAATCATGTTTTAGATATCCCGATTTTGCCTAATGTTGAGTGGCTTCACTTTTGAAACACAGATACGCATTGCGAATGAATGAGAATTAGAAGCGAACAATGATGCTCTGGCAATATATTTTTTTCTTGAGGTATTTATGCCGTTGGTGTTTCTAAGCTTGGCTAGCATTTTCTTCTTGACAAAAAATCTAAGATATTATGATTTCTATCTTTAGTTGAGTATAACGATTTACATTCTTAAACATATATGGCGTTTACATTTGGGTACTGTATAAGCACTATTACTATTTATTACAGGCGTAAACGTGCCAGGAGCAAATTTACCACATTTTTTATTATGTCTAGAATGTGATATTAAATGGAGGTAACCAAGCGTTCACAATGGGAGGGCAATAAAAAATTTAGGATGGAGATATAACAACTGGGGTTGTTTAAACTTAGTACAGTGTATACAATGTGCATTGTAATAATCTTTATGGTTGTCCCTTTCCTATCTTTAAATTATACTTTTATTAATAACAAAAAATCGATAGTTGGAGACGCCACATTAATATGTTATTAGATAAAATTCATGAGATACATATATGATTGTAAGATGGATTGTTATGGATGTTATGGAAATTCGCGTTTAGGGCCTATGGGAAATTAGGATTAGGAGCAAATAAAATTCAAACCTTTCATAATCTCTTAAATAATCCTGAAGTCTGTTACATTATGAAAAAACAACAAATCCCAACAAATGCTACCAGTTTTAAACATCATAAATTCCAAATGTTGTTCTTATTGTCAATTTCGGTAATTATTAATTTGTATATGTCTAACATATGTATAGCTAAATGAATAAATCTGATTCGAAAATATTTTAGAAAAGTATTAATTGAACGATTTTAGCATGAAAGACGGAAATCTCAGTAATGTAACTTTTTCATCATATTTTACATTTATCAGTCTAACAATAATAAATACAAGTTATTATAATCTTTGACAGATTTGATAGAAATCGCTTCATAAAATTGTCATTCACAGCCACTTAGTTAAAACACATATCCTTACAATTTTAGATCAATAGGACAATTATTGTATATGCAAAAAATGTTTCAGTAAAAAGTGTCTCAATTCTCCCCAGTCTTACCTACAATCAGAAATTCCCCATGTAGCAACCGCATCAATAAGACAATTATTGCATATGCAAAAAATGTGTTAGTAAAAAGTGTCTCAATGCTCCCCAGTCTCACCTAAAATCAGAAATTCCCTATTTATCAACCGCATATGGACAAATTTAATGCGATGTAATCATGTGTCATACCTACTTAACAGAAAATGTGCTGATTTTTAGAATAATAAAAATAAATAAAATGCAATCATTTGGCTTGTTATTAACGTGAAATGTAATCTTTAATTCAAAATATAATTTGCTAACTGTAAGGTACTGAGTTGAGTTGAATTGAATATTCCAAAAGGTTCCATTGTACTGCATTTTATTTTGACATCTCTGAATTCTTTATCATCATCACAAAGATATGTGAACAAATCAATGAAATGGATACACATTGCACTCTCACATACCCACATTATATAGCTTTATAGATTAATATTTTATGGGATAAGGGTTTCGAATACACCCCCATTTTTGTTGGTAGATTTATTACCCATCCGGAAGTGCAATAATAAGATTTCTTATAAGACTCATTGTTTCTCAATAGTGGCTCACCATATTCTTCCATTATCATTATTGCTCCTGTTCGTTTATGTAATATACCCATAAATCAGAAAAAAACTAAAGGCCAGATTCGTGTTTTTTGATTTAATTTTCTTTTGTGGCTACTACTTTTCCATAGCAAGGGTATAATTCGTGGGGCAGGAACTCATTTTGGGGGATAACTAATGCCCGTAATTAACATCATCTCATTGTCCCCCCTCCCTAGCGTTTTGCACGCATGATTATTCCTTCTTTTGTTTACCAAAATTTATGAATTCGGAGAAACCGTTTAATTTGAGGCGCGGCTTTTCGTTATTTGTTCTTCTTTTCTCCCTTCCAGTGTTTTTCGTATAATGCAGTAGCCCCAAATTTGCGGTTACTGCAAAAATGCAGACAGCTAGCCTGCCTGCTCTCTCTGTATTTAAATATCAGACTGTAAATCTCTACTTGCCAAAATTGAAACGTGACTGGGTTATAATTTGGTAAATAACATTATAGGAAATGAAATAAGCTCAAAACTGTACTCCTTGTAATATTCAAGAACTAGTTACATGTATTATGCATTCAAAGTGACGCCCTGATAAGCACTTTTTCAATCTTTTTTTAAGCCTGTTCCATTTTAAAATACCAACGCCATCTATGGAGCGTACTGCGCAACTTCTAGGGGAAATGATGCACAGTAGCCTTGAAAATCGGGAAATAATGCTTTTAAATTTGTGATAAATGTAGATGTATTTCTGATGTAGTTTTCTTCACATAGTGTACAGTAGAACCTGTGTAAATGAATAACCTGTCTAAATGCATCTTGTGTAAATGAATAACCTGTCTAAATGCATCTTGTGTAAATGAACAACCTGTCTAAATGCATCTTGTTTAAATGATTAACCTGTCTAAATGCATCTTGTGTAAATGAACAACCTGTCTAAATGCATCTTGTTTAAATGAATAACGTGTCTAAATGTATCTTGTGTAAATGAATAACCTGTCTAAATGCATCTTAGGTAAATAAATAACCTGTCTAAATGCATCTTGTGTAAATGAAGAACCTGTCTAAATGCATCTTGTGTAAATGAACAACCTGTCTAAATGCATCTTGTGTAATGAATAACCTGTCTAAATGCATCTTGTGCAAATAAAAAACCTGTCTAAAGGCACCTTGTGTAAATAACCTGTCTAAATGCATCTTGTGTAAATGAATAACCTGTATAAATGCATTTTGTGTAAATGAATAACTGGTCTAAATGCATCTTGTGTAAATGAATAACCTGCCTAAATGCATCTTGTGTAAATGAATAAACTGTCTAAATGCATCTTGTGTAAATGAATAACCTCTCTAAATGCAACTTGTGTAAATGAGTAACCTGTCTAAATTGCATCTTATGTAAATGAATAACCTGTCTAAATGCATCTTGTGTAAATGAACAACCTGTCTAAATGCATCTTGTGTAAATGAATAACCTATCTAAATGCATCTTGTGTAAATGAATAACCTCTCTAAAAGCATATGATGTTCTGGTCGCGACTTGGGACCCGTGTTTATGTATAAATGAACCTGTCTAAAAACATATTTTTGACCGGTCCCAAACGTATCCATTTAGACAGGGTCTACTGTACTTCGATCCATCCTTGAAAATTGACCTTTTGACACTGCAACTCACTATTTGACGTCGTAGGAGTCGTGTAATATTTTCTTTGAGTAACTTTTGCAAATACAATAAACAAAGCTAGTCACAAGTGTGCACAAAATCTACCAACTCTCAAGAATCTAATTTCTAGTTCGTAAATCATGGCACACATGTAGGTGTTCGAATAAGAAGTTTAGAAATAGGCTAAATTTTGCCCTCCGACTTTTGCTTGCTCCCTGAAAAACGGATCTAGGTTGTAATTAACCACAAAATGTGATCACACGCTGTGCCCTGCCCACGGAGGGACGTTGGCGTTGCAAGATGGCTGCTGCTGGTCCATTTATTTATTGCACATGGTAGTGGTGGTCGGGCCGAAACAAAACGTGTTTTTTTTTTTTTTTTTTTTTTTTTTTTTTTTTATTATTATTATTTTGAAAACACAATAAACGCTGACAGGCCATGTGGTCGTGTAATGTCCACGTAGAAACTCATAAAAAAAATTTCTGTTTATTTTTTGCAGAAGAAAATGAAGTTCTTGCCTGCCACAACGAGGTAGTCCATCTAAATTGCAGAAGCACTGATAGCGTCCTAGTCATCTACAGCGCCACCTTTGCCACTGATGGCTCGGTCATGGCCGACCACTGCGCCTTGCCCAGTCTTTTCCAAGAAAAGTGCTTCGATGATGTGACGCTGGTGGTCAATAGCAAGTAAGTATTACTATAGCTGGATGTTTGTTTTCTAGAGTAACCATGTGTCGAGTGGGCTGCTTGTTTGCCTCTCGATCCTAAGGTGCTGGGGTTCGCCTCCCGGTCGAGGTCGGTGGGAATTTTTACAGATGGGAGAAATTCCCTTATAGTGGCGGCTCTTTCGGATGAGAGTTTGAACCGAGGTCCGTGTTGATTGTTGCACGTTGAAGACCCCTCGAGAGGGTATGGAAGTCCCCCCTTGTATAGGCAAAAGTGCCAAGTAGGTGATAAATCCCTAATGTTGCAGAAATAGGACAAGGGTAGTCGAGTCTCCACTGAAGGCAGCATGGGACAACAATGTTAAGGCAACATTGTTTGCTGAAACAAATAAAGCTGGGGCTCCACCAAGACGTACATTGTACATATCAATGTACACGTTTTTACAAGCATATGCAAAAAAGTTTGCCCTCCGGGTTTGTTTCAGCCGCCATTTTGTAAATATATGTAAATATCAAAATTGAACAGCTATTAAATGTCTTTGATAGGTGCTATTAGGGCGTAAAAACGTAGTCCTGTTGCTTTTGGATTGCTCAGCTGTAGTAGACAGAACTGTGCATGTTGGGTTTGATTTTCCCCTTTTCTTCACTCCTTGGTTAGTTTGATCAGTAGCCTTTTCTTTACTAACTAGCTTTAGTGGGAGATTATGAGTGATATCCCGTGCATATTTACAAAATAGCGGCTGAAACAAACCCGGAGGGCAAACTTTTTTGCATATGCTTGTAAAAACGTGTACAATGTACGTCTTGGTGGAGACCCGGCTTTATGAGTCCGGATCAAAGAAAAAATGTTGCAACTTTACTGCGCATGCTCAGCTATGTTTCCAATGCAGACCTGTATGCTTGGTAAAAGTACCATAAACTGGACACATTTGTTCAGTTTTTCTGTAAACTTTTGGTGGAGACACCTCAGCATTCAGCAACATGTTGATGTATTCATTGTTTCAGGTTTGTCTTTGAGTGTTTGTATGTTTAGGTAGATATGCACCAGAGAAAATATCAAACAGAAACATGAAACACTGAACACAAACTTCCTGCATCGTTTTGTCAGTATTTTTTACCCAAATTTTCGAGAAAAAAATTGCTAAAACACAAGTGTACGCACCAAAAAAAAAAAAACATTTCGTGAAACACGGCAGTGCTTTACATTGGCTGGTCATAGCGCTTTTGTCAACGACTGTATTTCATAACGTAGACAATTTGACCACGTGCTTTCCATTTAAAAACCACGTGGTTAAACAGTGCTACGTTATCCTGTACAGTCCTTGGTAAAAGCGCCTTGATCAGGAAACATTTTTTTCCTTTGATCCAGACGTAACAAACGTTTGTCCATGTTTCTGTTTCATGTTTCCTCTGGTGCGTACCCACCTTTTGGGGTTTGCGTGTTTCATGTTGCCTTCAGTGGAGACCCTGCTTTACTCACAAGCATTTATTGAATTTTCAGAAGTGCAATTTTATTTTTTGCCTACTTTGATTTTAGATGACAGTTCAACCGTGATGCCCCAGATGTGCTAAAAGTCTTTTATATAAATTGTGAGAATCATGAAGGAATTTATTTTTCAGTTCAAAATTCGGTTTTCCCACCCATTTAGATCTCCTCACACGCAACAACCAGCCATTAAATTTTCCATTAAAATATAACTCTTTTTGGCATTTCATAGAAAATGCACTTAAGTTGCTCAACATGTGGGAAGAAAAATTCGTCGAAGTTTCACACGCTCGTCATAGTTTCTCTGAAAAGGTGAAACCTCGACTGTTTTACCTGAAGTTCATTATGGTCAGAATTAATGATCCCCTAATCTGATCCATGTACGTATAATAATTAATAATTTGGCGAAACCTCCGTACGTCTTGCACGCTTATCAGTGCAATTCAGACTGGTTCACTTCTATGAAGCCAGTCTGAAATTATATGCAGTAAAAAAAAAATGAAATTGGCACCCAAGGCATTTCTTCTGGGGTGAGAAATTTCCATGTGAGCCACCCCACGAAGGGTTAAACTGCTAATCGACGTTAATTGTAGTTGGGGATGGAAAGATGATTGCGTGTTAAAAATGGCCTGTGAACCTTGCTCCTGATCACCTGTCGACAGGTAGGGGAGACTGGGGAGCATTGAGACGTGGGGTAAAGTGAGACAGTAATATTATTAAATAGTTCTATTGTGGATATTAGCTTGAGTTATTTAATCTAAAATGGCTTTATACCCTGGACACACTATGAACTTAAACTAGTTTAAGTCTGCTAAACTAGTTTACCTTAAATAGTGTGTCCTTCCATAGTTAGCTAACCTCGTTTATTTCTCGGTTAAAACTCGGTTAGTATAAATGACTTTTAGAAACAAGTTTAGCTGGCTAAACGAGATTAAATAAGTGGTCACACTGTTATCCCTAGCCATACCGTATAGGGATAAATGCGAGCTATGGGTGCCATGATTGATGACTTTTGTTTAGTTGTATTGCATTATGGGAACTGATATCCCATGATGCAATGCACTAAACGAGATTATACAAACACAGTGTGTCCACTCAAAGATAACCATCTTTGAGAAAGATAATCGAGGTTTGTGATAAACTAGTTTAAGTTTAAAGTGTGTCCAGTGTATTACTTACTACTATATAACAACCTATGTTAAGTGTACAGTTTTTTTTTTGCAATTTTGAGTAGTAAAATGACATTTTTTTTTAGAAAAGTCATTGTGATTTCTACCTGAATACTTTGTTGCAGCTATTCTGTCTGTTGCTAATTAATGCATATTTTATTGATAAACAAATAGAAACATATAATTTGTATTGAATGTATTTGCCTTTGATGCAATTTAAGTTTCTATGGGCAATCTCCGTGTGGGGTAAACTGGGACAACTGATTTGGGGCAAGATGAGACACAATCACTTAACAAGCTTTTAATTTGCACTTTTTTAATTGTTGTCAATTTTGATAAGTATTAATTTTTATATGTCTAACATATAGTTAAATGAATGAAAATAAGTCGAAAATATTTTACAATAATTTAAATTAAACGTTTTTAGCATGAGAAATGGAAATCGCAGCAAAGTTATCTTTTTAAAGTATAATAATTTCATTTAATCAAATTTCAGTTACAAATTACTATGTTTTTCAGTTTAACAATAATAAATACAAGATATTATGATCTTTTTACATAATTGTGTCTAATTCATGAAGTGTCTCATTTTACCCCAACAGTCGTGTAAAATAAGGCATTCTACACAAAAATTTCAAATATTACAATTTATAGTAAATTTGATAAAATTCGCTTCATAAATCTTTATACACAGCCATTTAGTTAAACCGCATATCTTTACAATTTTTGATCAATAAGATAATTATTGAATGTGCAAAAAATGTTGTAGTGTCTCAATGCTCCCCAGTCTCCCCTATAAAATTTCTGGACATGTTCTTGTTGGTTCTGTTATAGTAAAGCAACTAACATTTCCTCACACACAGTTTTGGATTTCAATACCGAAATAATCGATTTTTACACCCATTTCATGGATGGCCCCTATTAATTGCCAGGAAAAAATCCAACCTTGTCCCATTTCCATCACATTTTCGTATTTGTATTCTTCTTTTATGATACCCTGCTGACTCATAAAATCGACAACTTCATTTGTGGCCAATAACAATAAAACCAATAGTGTTGTATCTTCCTGGTGCATAGTGAAGGTCTGGGAGTTCTGTTCGAAGGGGTCGTCCATAAATGAACCTCTATTAGTTTATAACTAAGTAATTTTAACCAGTAATACCATGATCGAGTTACTTTTATAGGGGCCATTCAAAAAGGACGTCCTTAAGAGGGATATGGGTACCATTGATTTTGGCATTTTATAGTTTTTGGTTGTTCTGTTTACTTGAGTTTTAAAGGTCAGTGAAAGGGGGAAGAGGCACCAGTAACTTATATTTTTAAAACCTTGGGGAAGTCAAGAATTATGCCTAAATTTGTGTTAAACACCAATTATATGCTGGAATTTTCCTTCGAGGTCAGGAAATTCCCGTTATCAGGAAAAATATCAGGGAATTAGTAGCAAGATGGGTACTTGGAAATTTATAGGATGGGACTTTGTATGTTTTAACAAATTTTCTGGACACCCTACTTTTCAAACATATTAAGAACGTCTATGAGGGTGGGGGGAAGCGCGGTCTAGGCTAAAATGGACACTAAAATGGGATTAATTTCAGATGGAATTTCACGGACGTCCTTTTTGAATGGCACCAAAGAGACGCCAGAAGAAATGTGTCCCCAGTCCCAACTGTACATACTTGGATTTTTAAAACCTCGGGAAAGTCAGGAATTATGCCTAAATTTGTGTAAAAACACCAGTTTTATGCTAGAGTTTCCCTTCGATGTCAGGAATTCTGGGAATAGGTAGCGAAATGGGTGCTTGGAAATTTATAGGATTGGCCCTTTGTATGTTCAACCAAATTTTCTGGACACCCTACTTTTAAAACAATTAAGAATGTCTATGAGGGAGTCTGGGATATCATGGACACCGTGTGACCAGGGGTATGAGAGTCAATTTTTGAAGGAATTTCGGGGACGCCCCATTTGAATGGCTCCTTACTGAATTTTTACCACTCCAGGTATGGCAGTTATCACCTTACAACGATGATCTTTCATTTATTGCATTTTTATCTTCTTCCCGGGCCTTGAATTCAGAGTGGTTTCATTGCGATATCAAGTCCATTTTGGCGTGTTTGCTTTTTAAAATATTTCATGACCCTTGCCATCCGACAGATTTTGAAGTCTTTCGAGTGACTGGTCCTACTTCTCCCTTCGTCAATTCAAACCAGGTGCGCCTTTATGACTAACCTTAAACGACATTTTTTTTGTTCTGTTGGCATTCCGAATTTTGCATATGAAATCCGAAGTTGGTAAGCAAGTGGCCGCGCCTCAACCTCGTTTCTTCTGACCCGGTTGACCCCGGCCCACTCCTTTGACACGTGGTTGAGACCCCCTGCTGGGATATGCGTTATGCACGACTGCGCTTTATTAAACGGCCACCGAAATAGGATGGGTTCCTAAAGGGCTTGTGTGTGACCCTCTTTTCACTTTCGTCTGCAAATGCGGCTTATTTTCCAAGGACCGGTAATGATGCATTTAAAGTTGTGGAACCGTGGTTTTCAAGGATGGTACCTTGAAAAAATCTTGGCTGAGGAACAAGGGGAAACTCAGGTGGGCTTGGCCCTTAAGAAAACATTGGCTCGAGATTAAATTCTACAATTTCCATAATTTCTTGTCGCCTTTTTTCTATGTTGTTGTGACATTCTTCACAGTGGAGTCTTAAAGGTGTTTTGGTTCGCTTTTTTTTGAGTCGAGGAAATCTTGTGTGGAGATTGTGTTTTGAGACTTCCACAATAAGGCCAAATTGTCCTTATAGGTTGCTTGTCTGCGTGCAAGGGATTTTTTTTAAAAAAAGCTAAAGACTTTTATTTCTTAAATTCTAAGAGGTCCATTTTATTCTGCAAATAAACATCTCTAAAAACGGGTTATGAGAAGACCGTATATGTATGTATATCCCATTTTGATTTTTTTGGGAGAGGGGGAGATGGGCAGGGGATGGGGAAGGAGAGTGTTGGAATAAGATGGGCATCGTGTGGACAGGGGATGGGGGAGGAGAGGGTTGGAATAAGATGGACATAGTTTGGACAGGAAAAAGGAGGAGGAGGGAGGATAAGATGAGCACCGGTGGACAGGGGGAGGAGAGAGTGTTGGGATAAGATGATCACCGTGTGGACAGGGGGAAGGGGAGGAAAGAGGAGAGTGTTGGGATAAGATGTTCACCGTGTGGACAGGGGAAAGGGGAGGGGAATGTTAGGTTAAGATGGTCACCGTGTGGACAGGGGAAAGGGGAGGGGAATGTTAGGTTAAGATGGACACCGTGTGAACAGAGCGTAGGGAGAGGATAAGTTGGGAGTTGGGATAAGATGGCCACAGTTTTTTGGGGACGTTCGTTTTGAATGGCCCCATTTGTGGCCTCAGTTTGTGGGGCCCAATAAAATTGTATTTTGGAGGCCCTTCACGGCGAACCATGTTTCCATTTGTACCGCCACTCCTAAACTTGTATCCTAAACTGGGAGAAAAAAGACGCCAAAAAGCAGAAATATGGACCCTCGCCCTCAGGAGGTCCCCTCAAGCCAGAGGCTCCTAGCATTGCTTTCTTTTGCTGCCCTATATTACAGCACTGCCTGTAGAATATGAATGTTTTTATATGGTGTCCATAATGCCAGCATGCCAAAATTTGATCTGCATGCAAAAGCCATCAATAGATAGTTGGGATTTTGAAAAGGGTTTATCGAGATTGCTATTTTTATTTGCACATGAATGTTCGAATGACTGTTCCAGAAAAACGTTCATTGTCCTCTTCACTGTTTGGACGTCAAGCAGAGTACTGTCTTCCTGTAGATTGAGATAAGAGAAAACTTGTTGATGCAAGACAGTTTTCCTGACATCTGTTTTCAAAATATGTTACATGCTGTCTCACCCTCGCATCGCCCTTGTTTTCAGTATAGATTTCATTGTATAATGTTGTTGTTGTTTTTTTGTTTTTTTAAACGATGCTTTTTGGAATGTTACAAATTGTTGTTTATCCAAGTTTACATCTAATTCTATATTTCTAGCTTGCATTTTTCACATTTTCTAGATTTTTATATCCCGCATAGTCAGTGGGAGGATTAGGGTATGATAATGGAGGACACAAATCCTTGAAGAATGTTATTTTAGGAGTAGTAAACCACGTTATGTAAAACACTCTTTTATTCAAAATACTAGTTAGATTTTCAAAATAGTTTGGAATACGAATACATACAGGTTTCCAGGTTATTTGGAATATATTGGGCCTGTAATTTGGCACGATATGGTTACACATCAATTAACCCTTTCAAATTCTTTTCATTATGTTGAGTTTTATGATTAAACACATGACAGGATACAAACTATTGGAGCTTTTAGAGCACAGCTTCATGGTTTTAGCATTACAAATTAATTAACTCTATTTATCATGACAATTGCATGAAAATTTATTGAAGCTTTAAATTAGGTTAACATCAACAATTAATTTTTTTAAGTTTAGTGATCGACTTTCAATGTTCAAGTCCATTGCGAAAGAATCCCTAAATGATACTGTATGTAGGGGAGACTGGGGAGCATTGAGACACTTTTTTGTAAAACATTTTTTGCGAATTCAATAATTATTATATTGATTACAATTGTAATGATGTGTGGTTTAACTAAGTGACTGCCTATGAGAATTTTATGAAACGAGTTCTATCAAATCTACTGTACAATTTTAATGTTTGAAAATGTTTTGTGGAATGTCTCATTTTAATTCACTCCTGGGGTAAAGTGAGACACTTCACAAATTAGACAAAATTATGCATAAACATTACACTAAATTGTATTTATCTTTATTATACTGAAAAATATGGTGAAATGAAATGATTATACTTAAAAAGTGAATGTGTCTCACTTTGCCCCAAATCAGTTGTTGTCTCAGTTTACCCCACATGGAGATACCCCATATAAACTTAAAATGCATCAAAGGCAATTATGTTCAACTAAAACTGTTTCTATTTATTTTGCAATAAAATGTTGATTTATTTAGCAACAGAATGAATATCTGTAAAACATATTCAGTTAGGAATTATCAATGAATTTTGTAGTAAAAAATTTCATTTTACGATACAAAAAACCAAATCTTTAAAATTCCACAAAGGTGAGTGTACAATATCTGTTTGCTAAAGGTATTTTAGATTAAATATCTCAGGCCAATATCCACATTAGAAGTATGTATTTAATAACGCCATTGTCTCACCTTACCCAATGTCTCAATGCTCCCCAGTCCCCTCCATAATTTTGTTACACATGTATAAATAATTGTGAAGTAAATGTACAGAGCAGTATAATATTTGCGTTTTTATTGTTTACAAATTTTGAATCAAGGATAATCAGAACTTACAAGCTTTTTGGGAAATATTTTGTTTTTGGTACCAGATGATATCCAAACTTTTGCATGTTTGACAATGGGCGCGTTTTGGGACACCTCCCGGGAAGTGGAAGATCACTAACCGCGTCCCAAAACGCTCTATGAAGTTCCCGGG
>JAQGBW010002155.1:0-21171 GCA_034698625.1 Julus scanicus
GAAACTTTTTTATTTTGAAAATGAAGTGAAGTGCAAATTTTACCATTGAAATACATAGGGTACCAAACCCCCTTAATCCGTTCCTTGACCCTGTTCGTGAATTATATGATTTGTCTCAAATCGACGTCATCCATTGCATCTGCAATTGGCGTGGATAAAACAAGAGACGAACTAATATCTTGAAACTAAAATTGATTTTAAATTGAATCCTTGGAAATTCTAACACATTTTTGATGCTGCTTGTATTTTGTAAAAAAAGATGTTCTGCAGTAGCAAAACAATTGTAGAAACTAGGACCTTTGATTGGTGGCCCAGAGAAATATGTTCGTGAACTTAAGCATAGTTCGTAAAGCAAAACAACATATGATGTTCGAAAACCGAGGTACGGAAATTGAGACGTTCGTAAACCGAGGTTCCACTGTACTAGGTACGCTTGCCATCCCAGATTCCAAAACAGCGTTCCAGTTTTCCATTCCAATTCATGGTGTGTGGGATAAATGGAGAAAAAAAATCTCCACGCCTGCCATTATCTGGTTCTGGAATCCAGACTAGAGGGTCATTTGTTACTGTTTTATGAATACATTTATTATTGCGTTTCTTGATTATGCCAAATATTACTCGTAAGACCACCACAACAGTGTCAGCACAATGCTTATGCGGATCACAACCCCATGATAATTTTTTAGGAGCCGTTCGATATGGAAACCCCTTTCATCGACCACAATGCATGTAACGCGGTTGCATTGTTTGCAAGTATATTTCTACATATCAACTTTCTTATTTTTGTATCAATTTTTATATTATTCATATTAGCAATAATAACCCTATGGAAATCGTGCCGAATACTTTTTTTTTCTTCTATCATTCTTATCTCGATACAATAATCGTGAGGTGTTTTCGCCATTTATATCCAAGAACTGATTTACATTTATTTGTCTATTTTTTTTTCCTAGTTCAATCCCTCTCCAAGTAGGGGTGAATAATTCATAAACTCAATATTTGCAAGGATTGGTTGAATTTTTAAATCTTTTAATAAGATAATCCTTTTTTTTTTAAATGAAAATGAAAGATTTGGCAATGGCGCTTTTGCTCGACCTTACCCTTTTTGTTTTGCAACCCCACATGGGGTCGATGTTGTTGTTCCCCACCCTCAATTTCTCCCAGGTGCCCCCTTTAAACTATACCTCTGAGATTTCAATGCAGAGTATTGCTTTCGTCATCCCTGCACCTCCTTAAAATTGGCCTTATATTTCGAAATTGATAACTCATGTTGTTGTCAACATTTGCATTGTTGTTTAACTACGTAGATCTTGTTTTTCAATCATATCTCTTTTGTTGTTATCTAAAATTGTGCAATTTACGAGGGTATACTTGTTCTTAACGAGTCATTAATGACCAACCCCTTGTTTCACTGGGATTATATCGATTCCGCGAATTACCGACGAATAAGAAATCCCTAAAAATTCGTGATTGCCAGAATTATAAATCAGGCTGGACCAAATACAAGCAAATTGATGTTTTTTGGTATTTAAAAAAGCAATTTTCAATTGTCCATTAACAATATTTCAAATATTTGCACGCCAGGGTTGCAGCATTTTTTTTTTAAATTTCAGACAACGTGCATCATATTGTCGACCTCTATAATCTGATGTGATAAACATGCCTAGAAAATGCGCAATGTCTTTATCATAAAGAACTTGTTGCGCATTAATAAGAATTAACATGTTTTTAACGTGCCCTAGTTATTCAAGACATCTTATCCCCAATTCATTATTACTCACATACTCTTACCATCATCACCTGTCATTTGTGTATCTTATATTTTATTTCATGTTTATGTTGTACTCACACTTCCAAATTTTGTCATCACTTTTGTGTATCATTATCACCGCTTGTTTCTCCCTGTTGAAATTGTACCTTCCCTTATCCCCCATTTTTCATCACCCCCACCAATCTTGCCAGTATGCTCTACAAAATAAATACTATCAAAATTTACAAAAAAGAAATTCAATTAAGACAGAATAGTCAATATGGATAGACGATCATGTTAACTAGCTGCTATCTTAAGGTTCGTTTCCACTTGAGATTAACTCGCGAGTTATTCGTCATGCATCTGGTATTCCACAAAATATCCCAAACATAACTTTAAACATTAAAAAACCCTAAACATAAGCATCTCGACATCAGATCTAAAAATTCGAACATGGTTCGTATTTTGCGAGCTGCTGCAGTGACAGCTCTCGAACAGTAGCACGTGCTACATTAAGAACTGCTATAGAGAGCATCTCGAGAAAAACTCAACAAAAATTCTCTTAAAATCAATGTCACGAGGGTTGTCACATCAGGTGAATTTTACCCTCTGGTTTAACCCCTTGCCATTAAACAAGAAATATGAATTTCGACGAGTTTCAAAATGCACTCATTTGGAACACTATTAGAACGTTTACAGAATCAAGAATGTGTTTAGAATATAGAGAACACGTTTTCTAAACACATGCTCGAATGTTTACTAAAAATTGTGTATGTGTTTCGAATCATGCAAACTATCTTTATTCGCCTATTCTCAAAATGAACTTTGACAAAAACATAGTACACGGAACAGTATTGTAATACACATCATTTACGATTTTGAATAAAATATCCAGCCCCTGCTTTTGACATTTTCACTTTGTTTACGTCGCATTCTGTCATTCTGCTTTCCCACTTGAACATAAAGTATATGTCTTATAATTAATCGACTATGCCCACCATTGTCTTAGTAATTAGTGCAGATGAATTAGCTAGTTTAATGAGCCAAGACGTTGTGATTTGATGAAAGAAATGACCGAAAGTGACCAACACAAAACGTAGAATGAATTTCTGTGAAATGGCTCGTTAAAAAGTCTCGCAGGAATTGCTCAACTGCAACAACACGTAAATTAGGCAAAGGTTAACGGCTGCCTTACGAGATCAATTAAAAAATAACAATATAAGGCAGCGTCAACAAATTAAAAAAACATACGTAAAAAAAAGATTGAGACAAATTAGTTTCCCAATTCCGCCATTGGCGAGATAACAGTACATCAAAGATTTAAAAATGTAGGTTAATTATCTACTTTTTCCGCTTTTG
The DNA here is from genome assembly GCA_034698625.1 of Julus scanicus. Lineage (NCBI taxonomy): Eukaryota > Metazoa > Arthropoda > Diplopoda > Julida > Julidae > Julus > Julus scanicus. Next base: position 3,110 of record JAQGBW010002155.1, read on the forward strand.
ACTTCTGGTGGTGTATACATTGCGTCGAACTTAGTTCCGTTTAATCCACAATTAAAACAAAATTACAATTAAAAACATCTCAGGTAACGTTAAGTTGAACGGTTTTATAAAACTTCCATGTCCTGCAATACTTATTCCCATCTCTTCTTGTAATCACCCAAAAGAACTGATTAATTTATCAGAAATATATCAAAGTGAAATTGCAAAAATATATGTTGAAGATTGAGCCATTAAGTGATTTTTGGTAATTTTTATGTAAGGACATCAGTATGCAAACAGGTCGCGAAACTGGGATACATGAGATCTGTTTAGTTCTAGACAATTGCAAACTTTAGCATGTCTTGCATCATTTGACAACGATCAACACACATTTGGTTGAATTAACATTGTTCACAATTATACTGCATAAAATCTAATATTAAATGTTGTTTATTGTGTGTTTTTTTTTCAATTTACCCTTTGGGGTACTCAAGTTTTGTATGCAAGTTTCACAAGACTGCTATGCATTTTGAATTTCAAGCATGTATAGCGCAATATTAAGTCAGCATTAAGTGTGAATTATTAATTCCAGTTTGTTGTTACAGAGCAAACTCGACAAAACTACATTCAAAAACGAAAATTGTTAGCGATTCAATTTTCGTTAATTATGAATAATAATACTGAGGATAATAAAGGCACCATCACTTATAACGGATTGACTAAATAACTCATACTGACAACGTGTAACCCACATAGCGGTATTACATTATATTATATAAAAAAGTTGAAATACCGAAACTGTCATATAATTATTTGAAAACGGTGGAGTAAAAAAAAGAAACAAAACTGGAAACTTAAGAATAACTTACGGGTGGAGCAATTTTTAGTGAAAAAAAAAAAAAAATATAAAAAAAAAAAATTAGCCAAAATGTGATCGTTGATCATTGAGTGACCTAGAATTATCATGTGGCCATCAGTATACCCCCTCCTTACTGGAATATAAGCCTGCATTTATACATTCTTGCAAGAGTTTTTTTTGTTTACAAAATCTGGTCAGATTATGTACCGATTGCTACAGTTTTTTCTGGTGTAGGCGGATGCAATATTCGGCAGTAATTTGGTGCATATGTTGCCTAATAAATTTAAAGCAATGCCTATAGCTTCTTATTGCTTGAGGAATGGTTTAGGGACCCAAAAGCATTAAAGCAATAAAACTATTGCGGAACATAAGGTTTAAAAACGCATACTTTCGAAAATCAATGCCTGTATACAATGCTTAAAGTTTCTGACATTATTTCTGCATTATAGGTAATGTATATTTGGTGATTATTGATATGTTGTTGTTAAATTCTAAGTTATGTTCCTAAAAAGTCCGACTTGCATCACGGGTTCTCATTAATCTAATGGGAATGTTGATGGGATTTGTTGCCAAATGTAATTTAGAACTTGTGCATGTGCTGGAGCATTCTACTTTTGATGTTCTAATTTATTAGAATTCGAATTTTGACTGTTCTTTTTTTCTGAGTTGAAAAGATCGTTTTTAAAAGTTAGGACGTTTCTGTCCAGTTCTTGCATTGTTTATCTTAAAATTAGCACGAATCAAAGTTTTAAAAAGTAAAGCAAGCTTAAGGCATGTAAGGACATTTTAAAGGTAAGACTATTTAGAATTCATATCCAGGAGCTCTCGATCACAACAGGGACGTTCCCTATGAATCTTCGGTTCATATATGCATTATTATTTCAAATACAAAAATTAGTCCTTATATGGAGCAAGATTTTGCTTAGTTTATGAATAGTCCGTGTGACCACCCTGATACTCAGACTGGGTGGAACCCCTTAATAGAAAAAAGTACGCATAATCTGATGGGTTTATTTTGAGCGCAGTAGTTCACGATTACTCACGTCCTGCGAGGCGCCATTTCTTATTGTTTTTTAGAAGATAATATCCGCGCAAAACGGAGAGATAGGTCACATTATTCTAGTTAAGATCAGACTCACTTTCAATGCAGGCATTAAAATGTCAAAACAAGCGCGATATAGGCCTAGGCCTACTTCTAAGGCCCAAATAAAGGAAAACAACGGAACGATGTGCTGAAAAGGCTGGCTGGTGAGCGTGAAATTCCAGGTCAAAAAGCCTCGTTATTCTGTACAGAAACAATTTCTGAAAGGAACAATAAATTTGAATTACGTTCAAAATGGCTGGTTAAACCCAGTTAAGAAAGAGCAAGGCCAGGGGGAACCCCCGTTACGCCAACGACCACGGAGGTCAGTCTACTCACGCCATAGCACGCGTTCAGAGGTCACCGGTGGTCAATTTGACCCCTCATGTGACCTGCACGATATACGTGTACTCTGTTCCAGTATCATCAATAAAATCATTGTTTGCATTGGTATATATATATGTATGTTTACAACAGTATGCTTTTTGGTACATGATGAATAGGTACGTATTTCGTGAATGTGCGGAAAATGTAAAGAAAACTGGCTATGCAACTCTAATTCGCCCTATGCTGGAATATTGTGCTCCTATTTAGTACACAGGATGGTTAATATTCAGGATGTACAGCATAGGGCAACCATATTTGTTAAGGGCAGTGACCAATATTCCACGAGTGTGACAGAAAAGCTCCACTTTCTAAATTGGGACACGTTAGGGTCCAGACGTGAAAAGTTATCTAAGGGGTTATTCAAACGTTTTAATCTTTCTAGAAATTCCCATCTAGTTTTCCATATTTTAAAGCCTAACGACCACCATAGGAGATTAGGATAGACATAATCACTCAAATATTTAACTGAGCTACATGCCAAGTTGGTTGCTTACTATTGGTAGCTACTGACGTAAGGGGCATTCTTCTGAAATTGGGTACGACCCCTCCACCCTTATCATATGACATTTATTTGCTGACTGTAGGGTATTGAGTTGAACTGAATTGAATGATTGAAATCCAAGATGGCAGTCACTGACTAAAGCGCACATATGCTAGTTTAGCAACAGTCATTTTACTTCCAAACGTGCATCATTTTTAAAAACTTGAGACCTTACTTCAGCAAAGAAAAACTGTTTGGGAGTAACTTTTTAAAGGAAACTTATGAGCATCACACAGATGAATTTAAGATGGCAGTGAAAGTAAAATCTTCGAAAGATATTTTAGTGTTAACAAACGTTAATGCAGAGTATACGTATGTAAATATATAGAAATGATTTGAAAAATAAAATACAAAAATGTGTCGGGTCCATATTACAAACAAGCAGGAAGTTAAAATTTAAGTAGGACTAATTATTGTCCTCGGTGATACAATTTAGAATTGTATTGTTAAAACGGGAGCATGTGTATCTATCAAATATATATCTGACCAACGCACGTACAATAGCTACAGTAGTTTCAGATTTTCTAAATGTATCATGATGCAGGAAATGGAACGCGAAAAGAAGACAACATTCCATTATACTTACAATGGAACGAATGTTAAACTATGTTCACGTTTACTCATTTGAAAAAAAAACCCTGGATAAGTTAAGAGTATACCAATTCTATAGTATGAAGATAATCACAATTTATAGAACACATTGTTTGTTTGAATCAATTTTCTCTTCTGTGACCAGTTAAGTTTTCAGTAAAAAAATGAAACATTGTAGGAATAATAGGGCGAGTAGATTGGAATAGTACAAGGGATGCTTTGTTTTCTGATATTGGTCCATGAAAGACAAGCTCAGAAAGCAGATAGACAAGAAGAGCAAATGCTCCAATGCATCCAGTTTCCTAACTATGAAACCACGACGTGAAGTCACGTGTCGCACACATGGAATCAAACATGTTCGTGGTGATTTCTAGTGCTAACTCGTTAACTCGACCTGTATAGCTATTTTTAAAAGTGGCAATTCTAGACAATACCAACACTCGATTCACGCACTTCACCATAATTATATTTCTACCCCCTTCCTGGTGAAAAACTGGGTTAAAATCAGGGATCGAAGAGGTGGATTTTATATTTTCAGCAAGCAATAACCCTACCCCGGTCCACCTTCTTAATGTATTTTCACGGGTAATTGCATTAAAAGTGAACGTGTATTTGAAAAGCCCAGACGTCCTAACCAGTATAAGCAAACGAGATAATGAGCTATAAAAGTGAAGGATGCTCGCGGATATAGAGACGAAAGCACCCACGCCCCCCACCGTGGTAATCTGGGACTAGGTGAAACTGGGAGGTTAAAGGTCGCTCTCAAATGCCTGACAAGGGGTTAACTACAGCTAATAATTTTTTGGAGAGCGAGGGCGCCCCTGGTGGTTGGTGGGTCTCCCTCCGCATATTGCGCCTTCGTACCCAATCCGTTCAGATTGCATTATATAGTTAAGAAAAGGAAAGGGTTAAGGTGAGCCGTTGAGGGGGAGGAAGGGGTTAAGGGAAGGAATGCAGTAGGCATTTTCTTCAATGAGTTTTTCTTACAAATATATATACTGCGACCCTGTGCGCTCATTTTTAATAAAAACTGACACAATGATGGCGCGAGTACACAATCTGTTTAACTTATGGTGAATTTTAAGGAGAAGAAAGGAGCCAAAGGGTGTTTCCACTCGACATTATTCAACAGTAAAAAATGCATTATGCAAAAATCCTCGTCTTATATTTTTCCACCAGCGAATGCCAAACTACAGGGTGCGTTGGAAGTTGCTTACTTAAATTTTTAGGGCTCTACATAAAGGAGGTCCGCATATTTCACTACAGTATTTAGATATCAACTTCTAGTCCTATTTTCGGTAATCACTTCACCACCATCCAAAAATAATTTTAAGGTACAATCTAACATGAAATATTTGATAAGTACTTTTGAATATGATCTAATAGAGCATTGCATAGGTGAGACTATTTGAAAAAGATGGATGAAAAAGCAAATGTTTCCGCTTAGATCAGTCAAATTTCAAGTGTAAATTCGATTTTAAATCAACGCAACAGGTCTTAAAATCAAACACATACGGCAAAAAAAGAAATTCAAAGAAAATATTCATTTTTAAAAAAGTAAACTAAAACTCCATATAACATTCCTCAAAAACACCCTCACGATAAGTGACATTTGACCCTGTGACTTAAACCCTTGCCATTAAATATGGTGCACCATTTTTGGTGTTGTTTAACCATGGTTAATTACTTAATAGACTATTACATTTTCATTAGTTTCAAATGAAACAAACATGCTACCTTGGTGTGTCCAGAAGTGTTTGTGAAACATGTATCGAAAAACGGCCATTTCTGACACATTTCGATGTTTCCTGGCGGTCACTCAAGAGAAATGTTTCGAAAAACATGCTGGAAACTTTGTTTGAGTGTTTCATGTGTATGTGTTATATGTTTGTGTATGTTTCCTCTGGTGTATACCGACATTAAGAATCTGGGAAACATCGCACTGCCGTTAACATTAAATCTAGGTATGGCACACTTCAAAGATCTTGGCCTGGGGACCAACCTCAGAATGTTAAGACGATAATGCGAAATCAAAGAATAAAATCAGTATTGGGTCAATACATGTATATTATAATCAGAACTAGGAATACCTTGGTAAATAGCTAAATAAACAAAAACATTATTTATTTAACAGATACACTATTTGAAGGGAAATATTTGAAAATATCTTTAAATTGGTCAGTTTCCTTCATACAAAAAAACAAGTAAACAAATCATTGAAAATTTCGCAATAAAGAAAGAAATCCACAAAATAAACAAAACAACACGACCACCACGTGCTTTCTATTCATCTTTATTTCCATTAGAAGCTTTGTGTATTTTAGACACGTGAATTACCATAATTTAAAATTGCAAATGCGTACAGGGTCTCCCTACTGCTTTTAACACGTTCGTTATGTTGAAAAGCATGGAAACCTAAGCATGAAACAAAACATATAACACTAGTGGAATTTGCCTAGTTAAACAAGCCGTGATTCTCGTTCTCCTAGGCTATTACCATTTTTTTTTCTCCTCCATTTAATTTAAAACTCCCATTACTTAATGACTGTGCGGGGGTAATTTAGCATCATTTGTTCTTGCATCTGAAATGAGCAACCTATTTAGCTTGGATATTTTTCATTCGTACCTTTTTGGAGAGAAAGTAGATCCCGAAATAAGGTTGCGTTAACGCCTAAATGGCGCTGAATATTCACGAATACCACGTGGGGTCAATGATAACACCGAAAAACGATGCTCGAGGATTGGTACAAGATCTTAAGCTGATGGTCAGAGGGAAGAGCCTCCGACGTCAACCTGAACTTTGAAAGCCCCAATAAATTTGAAATGTCAAGAGTAACAAAGAACATGACATGAGGAATAATCCTTTGGCTTGCAATAATTTTTCATGACAAACATGCACGCGAAACCTCGCTAATAATTAATGCCAAGTTTGGTCTTGTTGCAGAATCTTATTCATTAAGTTAGAAACAACATGCAATAAATAACAAAATAAAGTGAAGGAGGTGACTTTTTTCATTAGATTTTATACTAGACTTTTTTAAAAAAAGAACCATGGTAAAAATGAAAGCAAGATTTTAGCAATGGTTAAATATTGCAGACGTTTTCTTTATCAACAGTATTACTGTCTTAAAGCTTGTACAAGCAACTTTTACTAAAGAAACTTGCTATGAAATCAGCATTATGAATATGTCAACACGGTTTGTTCACCACATCATTAAAATCAATCGGGGTGAAAAAAATATGAAATGTTTCAATCCATTTGGACCCCCTATGTTCATGGGCTGAGAAACACGGTTAGGGGAACAAAAAAAATGATGGACACACGTTATAAAATACCAGGACAAAGAAGACCTACCAGAAATGACAGTGAAAATGAGGACGAAAAATGACCTAGGATAATTTATTATGGAACAATGATGACGCAGAAATTGAAAACCAACGAAAATAAATAAATTGGGTGGACCCAAAATCTGCGGAAAATTAATGAAATTGTATTATGGTGGCACGGAGGTAAAACAACCTCCTGACAGAATGATAACGTATCAATGCTTATGAAAGACATTTGGAAGAAACCATGCTAACACGAGGCAGAAAAAACGAGTTAAAAGAAAAGTGAGATCTTTCGGTTTCGGGTTATGCCACGATAAAACTAGTAATTCGTGTAATTCATGTAATTCATATTATTTACAGCCGCCCATTCTCAGTGTAAAACATCGGTCATTTCCTCGTTCAAAACCCTCATACGAAGACAAGTTTACCTTCTTTTATGCGTGCATTGGGATAATATATCAATTTTGCTGAGAAATACACAACTAAATTCAAAAGCTTATCCAGATCACATACATGCATATAACCGATTTAACTCTTAAAAAAAAGACACGTTTTGAAATATGTCTGTGATAATCTTAATGATGCTGTTAATGGAGATCTAATGAACAATTAACTTTGATGATAGCATGACAATTTCATCCTGTAGCAAGCATTTTAAAATATTTACAAGAATGATTCAATTTTGCTTTAAATATTGGACGGGGAAAAATGATTTTTCTTTTAAATTGCAGAAATTTAAAAATACAGGGTGGTCCCAAAAAGGGAGAACATTTTTCATAAATTCATAACTTTTTTGTCTTTTAATCAAAGTAAATCCAAGTTTGCACAAATAAAGGCAACAACTGCCCAATGGCGCTTGCGCCATTGGGCAATGGAGGAGTAGATGTCAAATGTGTTGCAGCGGATGGAGGATACTTTGAGTTTAGATGGAAACAGCTGTTTTGTTCGTACGTTTGTTGCTTATATACATCTTTGCAAAATTTGTTTACTATGTTATATAGTATAAACAAAAAAATTTACGAATTTATGAATAAAGTTCCCCATTTTTTTTATGACCACCCTGTACATTACTAATTCAGTCGACTGTAATGTAGACTGAATGCAGTACTGCTAAGCAATACGAAATGTATCTTAAATATTGAAATACAATTATTCGGTCATAGCAACTATGACGACAACCAGAATATGATCTAGCGTTTAGAAATTTTATGACTTCCTTGTTTGATTTTTTCAATTAAAATATTTAAGCAAAACTTTCTAAAAAGCCACAATTTGCAAATCATGAAAATATTTTGGGAGTGGACATTGTTCCTTAAGTAGACCCTAGCACGATCGCCCTCTGGCGGTCTTCGGCGAAGGATACACAAATGTAGCACAAAGGAACAGGTCTGAAATGTTAGAAAAATGGCACAAAAATAAGACTGTAACAATTTTCAAAGTTGCTATGATGAATTGAGAGATCAAACTTAAAAATGACTACCACCCGTGAAGTTTTTTTTTATTGTTTTTTTTAAGAAAATGGGCTTTTCGTTCAATGTTGAATTAGCTTTGTTTCGTTTAATTTTAAAATGCTTCAAATCGCTCATTGTACAATCTTTTGTTTCATTTTCATTTGGGCGTTTAAAATACTGCATATTTCATTCCATCCATTTTTTTGTAATTGCATCACAAAACGAGCTCTCTATTAGCGTTTTAAATAAATATAACACTAGCATTGTCAGACTACTTTTATGTTTTTTTAAATTTGAAGTTCATTTTCATTTGAAATGTCGTGGGTGTGACCTAGGTCATAGCTCCCTCCCCACACGTGCAGCCCATTTGCAAAAATATTCTTATTACTTTTTTCATAGTTAAAAATTCTTCTTGATTTAGTTCAAAAATTATTTCTGCACTATTTTTGTCTCTGTGGTGGTTCTTTGGCGGAGTGAGATTGTGTTTGGTCCATGCTTGGAATGCCCTCTGGAGAGACTCATAACGTAACCCCGCTGTGACCCCATAAGTTTACCCCAAAATATGTCAGGTGTGGCCCGAAATATAAATGTAAGAGGATAATAATTGCATGAAATTAATTCGTCATGTACAACTACATGAGTTATGGCCTAATAGAATTTAAGAATTTAGCGAAAAATCTGTCAAAACCTTGGCTCCCTCATAAATATTGACCAGAACGTCTCTCCTGCTTAGGTGAATCTTAATCATAAATTAGCTAACTAGGCATTTATAGCCGTCATGTGAAACTTTAATAGGTTCAGCATATCACCAACATTTTTTCAATTCTAAAAGCTATGATACATACTCCTGTTTTAACGAAGTAGATTTGTAGAGTTAATGTCCTTCTTCCAGCAAATTAATTCGTTCCACTTGAAAATGTTGTTTTCGTATTAAATTTATTCAGTTAAAATGTAAATATATAAATATGACGTGAAATGTGACGAAATTTTGAAATTAATTTCACAACTTCTGCATTTAATAAAAAATAATGTACTGGATTTTTTAAGGAACATCTGCTTAAAGTGTAAATATCATAATAGTTTCCATAATTTCAAACTATTAGTAGCACACTTGACTATTTCATAAACGTTTAGTGTCTTGCTAAAAATGTCATTGTTTTTAAGTATAGATTAGTAAATGATGATAATCGTCATTTATTGCAAGTTCTACACAATTTTTTTTAATGAAATGCTTTTTTATTCCAACAATGAATATTCATTTTATAAAATTTCCAAAAGAGTTCATGTCATCAATACTGGGTATCGTGAGAACTACGATTACGTGATTATGTACGCTGTTTGTTATTTTCCTTAGAAAATCATCAAAAAGTAAACCATGTTTCGAGTTAATTTAAATGTTATTGAATTTGTTTTCTTTTTATCATTTCTCCCCTTTTAATGGTAAGCATACCGAGTTTGAAGAGGTAGCCATGCTTTAATAATGAGAGGGGCGCAGTACATTTACTATTTTCAAACCTGAATTCACCTAAATTAGCAAAATCCAAACAATTTGAATGACCTTGGGAATCTGCTGAATAATAAGACAATTCATCTCAGCGTTTTTTTAAAGCAATTTCAATAAAACGTAATCTAAGATCCGATTTTATGTGGGTTATGAGAAAAATGTTAACTAGTTCAATTAGACACAAAAGAAAGGGATAATCCACCCCCGTCATTACAAACTACAGAAAAAAAAATATTGTTTAAACATCATTATCACGTATTAAGTTTTATCTGGAGATTTGCATAACAAAGCTAAAAAAAATTTCGTTTTTGTCAGAAGCTCAAGTTGAATATATATATATTCAAGATTTGGGGGCGTCTCTTTAACTGCACACAAAAGACTAGGGGTATTTTTCAAACCATTCAACAATTCCTCTTTATTAGAAAATATTAACATTTTTTTGCAATTTCCTAGGCCACATGTGCAAAGAGTTTCGAAACCTTTGAAACATTGGATTCACCCAGCACTGTATACACAAAAGAGGAACCATTTTCATAAATTCTTAGGTTCTTCTCGCCTTCCCAGGCAGTAATACATTTTTTGATTTTTTTGGCATCTGAGCTGCACCAAGGTCCCCTCTTGGAGGGACATAATCAATGGGGTTCAAATCGTGCCATTAGGTGGTCAAAGGGTATAGGTGGTTTAAAATCTGGAGTCTCTCAATGGACAAGTCTAATGCTTAGTACTCACTGCATGTTTCATGAAACTGAAACACAGTCTCAGCAAGGAGTTTATTAGTTTATTAGAGGGGTTTATTACTTTAGAGGAGTTTATTAGATTAGAGGAGTCTATTAGATTAGAGGGGTTCGTAACGTTTGTTGCCTTTATTTAGTGCAAAATTGAATTTACTTTGATTAAAAAACAAAAAAACAAGGTTTGAATTTATGAAAAAGGATCCACTTTCTTGTGGCAACGCTGTAATCTTAATAATCTCATAAATACGAGGGTTGCAATTTTATAAATAACAAAGCTGCTAAGAAACATCTGTCCTTAACTACACGTTAATTGAATAAATATATAACCTAAATCAAAGCAAAATCAAATCTACACTACCCACCCACTGCATGTACTAGAAGAACATGTCTACACACCAGTCTAAACTATTATAAAACTTTTAAAATAAGTACATATTTATTTATTTATTGTTTATTTTATTTAATGTTTTTTGCATCTCTAGCATTTATACAGTTACCACTATTAAAATTCCAACACAACACAAAATGATATTAAATGGAAGAAATAGCGGAAGAAGGCATTCTGCTCATAGATATCACACATAGGTGGGTTTGCCATCATTAAAACTTGCTTTTTATGGATTTTACTTTACAAACAAACTGACAGATTAAAAGTAGAATAACGACGGTATTGTGGTTATGCAAACTTTGAGGTAGAATTGAAAGTCGAGTAAGTGGGGTGTGTCTTCACCCCTTATTCTTAAGCACCCCTTCTCCTCGTTTGCTACGGGCTTCAGTTGGGCCATTGTTTACAAAATTGAGGCAAAGAATGAAATTCGCGAAAAATCAGAATGACAACAAAAACATTGAACAGAAACGCGTCGACGATTACCGTAAAATGGCACATTCAATGCATCATAAATAAAAGCGAAAATTAAACCAATTCCCATTGCAGTCAAACGTAACCTAAAACTGATTTTCACCAATAACCCGAATACGTATTAATACTAGAAATAAATCTAACAATATCAACGGCCATGTGATTTTCTATTAATCATATTCACGTAACCAAATACATGTATTTTGACGATTTTTGGAAAATTGAGAAATTTGGCGCTGTGACCTGGTTGGAAATAAGTGTTAAGCTTTCGATCTTCGTGGTTCATTTTAGTGTCCCTATTTACCATTGTTCCCATCGTTCATCAGATTTGATGCATGGTAGCTAATTGGCACGTGGTGTTTTAAAACGAATTTAAGGGGGATTACAACCTATCCCTTTCAATGGGTAAATTTTAAACGACACTCACAGCCAAACAAAAATAGATAAAATAAAAATAATTTTTTTTTAAAATAGCTTGATGTATCAGCAAGTGCATCATATTGTTGTTTTTCACTTTGAGCTGGTAGATTTTTTTTAAAATTAATAAATACGTTTGAAAAATGTCTGTTAATTTGCATTCTCTTGCTGCACTTGCTGGCAGCATGTGCAAATTAACGGACATTTTTCAAAATTATTTATTAATTTTAGAAAATCTACCAATTCATAGTGAAAAACAACAATATGATGCACTTGCTGATCCAACAAGCTATTTTAAACAATTTTTATTTTTATTTAATCTCTTTTTGTCTGGCTGTGAGTGTTGTAGCAAATTTACCCATTGAAAGGGATATGTTGTGATCCCCCTTAATGTGAAATCATTGCCATTATACTGATCGGAAATATTCAAGGCAACCATTAAGACAAGCAATAACAGAAAATGATGTTATAAATTACTTTCATGCTGCCTACTATTTAAACCAAAGTTTACATTAGCAATGCATACATTCCGTGCTTCCTTTCAAGTACAGAATACCTGTATTTAAGTAGTTATACATTTTCCTTAAACAATGCAATCAATGCCTTAAATCCTTAAATCAATGCTAAAGTGTATCCCTTATACATATCTATACATTGTAATAAAAGTGCTTAATTACCAGATGCTTTCGGTGAGATTAGAGGTTTAACTACGATTTGCATGGTAATGTGGGTAATGTTTAGCGTGCACATGCTTAATTACGTCTACATATTTATACAGTTTCTTCCCATAAAAATGGCAATTGTTTGTAAAAATGCTCAAAATTGGAGCAAGCCCGGAAGGTTGGAAAATGGCTATATTTCGGCCAGGGTCCGAACAATTCATCAGCTTACTTAATTCAGCTTCCAGGCTTGAAAACGTAATTATTAGGACGAAAACAAACGCGAATCTTTTAATAAGGCAAACGCAATTAATTTACGATCTCATTCTGCAGAAACTTGCGATAGAATTACACGTGGTCATCTTGAAAATTATCAAAAAAACTACATCCTAAAGCCAAACCTTTTTTGTGATATATAACATTGAATATTGGGACAATGAATATATATACGGTACCCTCGTGTATCATCCATCATAAAGCAAATCCTTACTTGTAATTACAACCGATTTACGAAACTATTAATTCGACCGTGAGCCTAAATAAAGATGGCGCCATTATTATAATTAGGCGATGTTAAACAAGGCTATTGAAATAAAGGGCCGCAATAAACCGCACAATATTTCGCAAAAATTCAGCATAAGATGTTTATCGAAAATGTCAAAGAAATCAGCACGTCTGTAGTCCAAAAATACCGTATATCTGGGGGAAGTTTTGTGTGGCCACCCTGTATAGTGTAATTCAAAATTTTGAAATATCAGGGCGTGTAACTACAATGCAGCTATTTTATTCTCTTAAGATAACACAATAAAACAATTTGATTTGAATAAAAAGAAAATTCAATTTGTTATATTATATTAAGGTTAACGAACGAGTTATTGCTTTACTTTTCTAATAAACAATAAATAAACGATATCTTAACCTGCTTTTTACAGCTACAATAAAACCAGTCTGTTGTTCATTACCATCATTATGTCATCAATAAATTCGACATTTCTATTGCACTTATTTACTCAGTACTCTAAAATTTACAAATTTGTTTTTCAGCTTTCAATATGTACGACACAAGTTCTCTCAAAAACTGGGGCAAAAAAAGATGGCGCTATTACACGATTCACTTATCTTAAAGTTTTATCCATTTTCAAACTTCAGTCTACAGTTTAGTATAAAATTCGACCAAAACTAGTTATCAGCTATTAGCAAAAGGTACGTTAGCCATTGTCAAGAACGTTTCCTAACAAATGCAAAACATCTTTTTTTTTTTTTGTCTGTATAATTTCGGTCAATAACACACCAGAAGCAAAAAAAAACTATTTTATTGCTTATTTCGATGTTATCAAGGCGAACTATACCACGAAAACGAGTTTCAATCCTTCATCTATTGAGTATCCCTGCAAGCAAACTGATAAGTTTACGAACATCAGTTGAACCAACTTAGGACTTAATTGTCCAGTTTTTAACTGACTACTCATTTCACTTCCTATATTTTAATCAGTTACTACCTTTTTAATTATCGAGCATAGGTATACTGTTAAGAGTGGTATTCTGTGTAATGATAAGGTTCAGGCTTAGTGCGCCGGACCCTCCCAATGGCCGGAGGCCTTAAAAAGAGCGATAGCCCCGGTCAGTTGCAGGGGCACGGTCACTCACCCTCGTCTTTCAGAAATGAATTTGGTAGCAGCCATTGTTGATATGAAATTTCTCTGCTCTCTCTCGATTAATTAAACGGCCCATTCCTTCAATTTTCCCACTAACCCAATAAACTACTACAGTGGAACCTCGCTTAAAGAGCACCTCGCAAAACGAGTAATTCGCATAACGAGCAATGTAAATTTTAAAAAATGACTCGCTTAACGAGCGACGTTTCGCATAACGAGTGACGTGGATAGAGGAATCCGCTACAAATTTATTTAATGATAATATGGTGTCACATTTTTACCAAATTTTGAAGCGTCGGCAAAAACAAATATCCTAGACAGCTTTCTAGTAAAAAGGAATTAGGCATGAATGTATGTTGGTAGGAATATATGCATTTTTCTTTGAATAAATGTTACACAACATTTTTTTGAGAATTGTGTTTTTTGGAAAATTTCAAAAAAGCATTTTTTTCGGCATGGAACACATTATCGTATTTTACATCCATTTATATGATAAAAAATGTTTCGCTTAACGAGTAAGACTCCGGAACGAATTATACTCGTTATTCGAGGTTCCACTGTATACGCAAAAGTATAGAACGAGATTATGCAAATTGAATTTATTTTTTAGCAGTGATTTTTGCCGATTTCAACAATGATCTAGCCACGGAAATATTTGGTTAATTATTCGTTACATTCGTACAATGCATAAAAACTAGGTTCGTGATATGTGTGTTAGTGGCATAATAACACAATGGCACTTCAAAATAATGCAAATATTTAGCGCAAGTACGATGAGGCGAATCTAATGCTGACTCTTAATTAGTTGCATAACGATAACTTATTAAGAAAGTTAACTTTTAACGGTATTAAATCCTTCAAACTGATCCACATTACTCTTTTTTTGCATTTTATTATTATTATTGGGAAAAGAACAATCCTCAGCGGTTTATTGTTTACTTCAAGGATATTCTGCCGTCAATTTAACTAATCCACAGAGAAACCATTTACAAAAATTTCATTTTTAAAACTAAAATATGGATAAAATAATTTATGACCACTTATTTATCTATTCGAACACACTCAGTGAACGGGAACAACTTTTTTTGTTGATTTTCATGGAAGTTTAAGCAATGAAACAAAAACAGTGGCTAATGTCGTGTGCGATTTGAATATTAACTAAGATAACTTGAAAAATTTGAAATAATGTTAAAAAATAATCGTTTTTTGTAAAGTTTGCCTTAATGTTCCCTCTTTCTACGCCATTGAAATGATCATAATAGCTTAATCGTAATTCCGGTGAATTAATAATCACATTTTCTGCATATACTTAAAAAAGAAACACACATAAATATTTCTGGAAAAGTTAAATTGATCAATATTGTTAAATTTATGTTTACATTTTTAACAATTCACGCATTGTTAAAATGACCTCGTTTCACTAAGCGGTAATCCCAAGCGTTAAACGGGGATTTTCATTAAAAGAAGAGAACGCTTTTATATTGATATTGCATAAACTAAAAATTAAGACAAAATGCAATGCTCAGTATGAATCATTATATAGAATTATTAAGCAAGGCATTTCAGACAAGCGTAACTTTTCACTCCAGGTAAGGGGCCATTCATAAATGACGTCCTCTAGAGGGGGAAGGGGATGGGGGTCTGCTGGCATGTGGACACCATATAGACGAGGGGGGAGGGAGAGGGGGATAGCCATTATGGACGCCCACTAATGATGGTATTTTTAAATTTTTGGATTTTCTGTTTACTTGAGTTTTAATGGTAGTTAAAGGGTAAATGGATACCAGACGAATGTGCCCCCAGTCCCAAATGCACTTGGATTTTTAAAACCTCGTGAAAGTCGAGAATTATGCCAAATGTTGGGCTAAACACCAATTTTATGCTGAAATTCACTTTTAGGTAAGGAAATTTTCATTAATCAGACAAATCTGGAAAAATGTTATGGAACTGGTAACGAGGTGGACACCCTACTTTTTACAAATATTAAGGACGTCCATGAGGGGAAGGAGGGTGGAAGTCTTGGCTAAAATAGACATCATGTAGACAGGGGGTGGAAGTCAATTTTTGAAGTAATTTCGGGGATGTCCTTTTTGAATGGCAATCTTAATTGGAAATACATAAATGCGAGAGGTTTTTCGTTACTTTATAAAAAAAAATTGTTTCGAAATATCAGAGTCATAACATTTTAGAACAGCATAACCTAATCCTATGAAATCTTCTGTGCGTTACCTGGTGTTACATCGGTTGAAAAACATATAGATTGTTCAAATTAAACTACAGTAAAATTGCGATGTCCAGCCCAATTTTTCAACCGTATGCACCCTGTTGAAGAACACAGGTAGCAGATAGTGAAAACTAAAATCTTCAATTTTCAGGACTGAATCCTCCCACTGACCTTTCGCTCTCCCTTTGAAATAAGCTTTCTTTTTGTATTATTATTATAAAATGAGTTTCCCCTTGATCTAAACTTTACCCAGATAGATAGTAGATTTCGTGCGTTTCGAAAAAAAAAATCTTCCAAAGGTCAGCACCCAAGATGACCACACCCCGAAAAAAACGGTACGTGAGCACAAAAACATCCCAAGTACAATATTATTATTATTTGCTATTCTTCTGCTTAGTGCGTACTCAACTAGGTCAGGGAAAGCAAGGAGAAACGCAACGCTATCTGATGAACACAAAGGGGTAAAAATGGCTATTGATGGCGCTTGTTTAGGAGTGACACCTGGCTGTCAGAACCGACAGTAAACAATGGATGCTCCAAAGAGATGCGCCTAAAAGATAGTTCGAAGGATCCACCGGATTAAACTACACCCAATACGCCTACATCCATTCTGTTCCTACCTGTTTTACTTTTCTATCAAAAAGCGTAATTAGAAATCTTCAGAGGTGTGGTCAATCCGTGGGTGGCCACAAATCATTGCTCCTTGTTCTGGTGCATTTTTTTTTTAAAATTTTATCATCACCATCCAAAAACCTATTTCATAGCAAAGTGTTAAATGAAAAGAGTGAATTTAGAACGAGAAGGGGTTTAATTTTCAATTAAAGCGAGGATGAGATGGACGAAGTTGGTTGGCTGCATGTTTACAATATGTTCATTATGACCATTATATATATATAGACGTGTGGTCTCGTCACGTTAACTACTGTGAAACACGTGATCAGCAGCCAATGAGCGATCATTAGATACATTCACATAATATTTCAAGAATTGAATGTTTTTATGGGAAAATTTTTTAAAAAATGTCCCTGAAATTCCTTCCAAAATTGACCTCCCCCCCTCTGTCCACATGCTGCCCGTTTTAGCCCAGACACCCCCTCCCCCTCCTCCTCCCCTCATAGACGTCATTAGCATTTTTGAAAAGTAAGGTGAAAACAAAGACCCATCTAAAGGTGCGTATGCACCAAAAGAAACATTAAGACACATGAAACATACAAATGCTACCTTGGTGTGTCCAGAAATGTTTGTGAAACATGTGTCGAAAAACGGCCATTTTCTGACACATTTCGTGTGTCCTGGCTATCGCTCAAGAGACAAGAGGAGGTCTGGGTCAAAGGAAGTTTGCGCCACATGTTTCGAAAAAAACATGCTTCAAAATTTGTTTCAGTGTTTCTTGTGTACGTTTTATGTGTTTGTGTATGTTTCCTCTAGTGCATACCGCCCATTATAAATTTCAACCACCCACCTTGCTGCTAATTCCACGACATTTTCCCAATTTCCTGACCTCGAAGGAAAATTCCAGCATAAAAGTACATTTGGGACTAGAGACATTTCTTCTGGTGTCCATATCGCCGTTCACTTATCTTTAAAACTCAATCAACAAGAAAAATGAAATACTGAAAAATACCATCATTAGTGGACGTCTATAATGAATTATAGTGTCTACAGCTACGTCGACGACAATTTTATAACCAACTGCACTACGATAAATGATCTACCCGAAACCCTTAACTCTATGGAGAGTGACCTTAAGGAAATGAGCGAATGGTATCTCGAGCATGGAATGAGATTAAA